>JAJVHD010000090.1:0-291301 GCA_022207745.1 Brachionus rubens | reverse complement strand
ATAAAGTACTTTGTATTTATACCAAAGGAAAAGGTCGGGGGGAGGCTTTGTCTAGGGGAGGCGAAAGCAAAAACGCTCGTTGTTTTTTACCTTTTTGGGACTTAGGTGTTGTTTTTCGGTTCATTGGAAAAAAACCTGGAAATTCACTAAGGTGAAAACCTAAAAATAAAAATTTTGGTTTGATCACACTTTGGGTAATTTCCCACTAATAGGGGGAACAAAACAGGTAAGGAGGGAAAAAAAAAGGAAGCCCATTTTTTTTAGGGTCCTTTAAGATAAAAAAAACATAAAAGAAAATAATTTTTTGGAAAAAAAAAAAAAAAAAAAATTTTTTTGTGTTTAACCAAAAACTTTTTTTTTTATTTGCCTTTGGAAGGGGGGGGGGGGGACTAATTCCCTTTTACATTTTTTAAGTCGTTTTATGGGAACATATAAAATTCCCCTCTACATTCCTTTTGTCCTTTTTGTCCTTTTAACATTTTTTTTAAAAGGTCTTTTTTGGGGGGGGCGAACCCCTATATCCTCTTACAATTCCTTTTTGTCTTTTTTTTGGTTCTTTTTTTAAACAAATTTTTTTTAAAAAAAAAAAAGTCTTTTAGGGACCCCTATTACTTCCTCTACAATTCCTTTTTGTCCCTTTTTTTGTTCCTTTTACATTTTTTAAAGTCTTTTATGGGGGGGGGAAACCCCTATATCTCTTTACATTTTCATTTTTGTCCTTTTTTGGTTCTTTTACATTTTTTTTTAAGTCTTTTATGTAAACCCCTTATAAATCCTCTACAGCCTTTTTTTCCTTTTTTATTCCTTTACAATTTTTTTAAAAGGGGGCCTTTTATGGACCCCCCCTATAGTTCCTCTACATCCTTTTTGTTCCTTTTGTTTCCTTTAACAATTTTTTTTAAGTCTTTTTTAATGGGGGACCCCCTATATTGCCCTCTGAAAATCCTTTTTGGTCCCTTTTTAACATTGTTTAAGACTTTTTATGGGGAACCCCTAAATAATTGTTAAATTTTTTTCCCCAAAAAAAAAAAACCAACCAAAAAAAAAAAAAAAACTGTAATCAAAGAAAAAACTTAGGTTTATTTAGAATTCTTATGGCCGACTGTACTTGAGGAGGTAGGGTTTAGGGGGATTTAAGGGTAAAAGGTATAGGGGGTGAGGAAATTATTAAAAAAAAAGGGTTTTAGGTTCCAAAATAGTATTGGTTAACCCTTTTTTCAAATTGTACTGGGGAATTTATAAAAGCTTCCATCATGGACCAATAAGGTCCAAAGACCTAAAAAAATGTAAAAGGACAAAAAGGACAAAAAGGATGTAAAGGAAAAAGGGGTCGGGGCAAAAAAAAGGAACAAAGGAAAAAAAGGACAAAAGGGATGTAGGAGGGAATAATAGGCGGTTTCCATAAAAAAGGCGTTTGTAAAAAAATGTTTAAACAGGATTATTTAAAAAAAAGTGGACCAAAAAAAAGGATGTAGCAAAGGATAATTAGGGGTCCATAAAAAAAAGGCTTTTAAAAAAAAAATGGGTTTAAAAAAAGGATAAAAAAACGCGCTGGAACCCCCCCCCCCCCCCCCCCCCCCCCCCGCCAAAAAAGAAAAAAAAAAAAAAAAAAAGGATGTAGAGGATTCGCGGGGGGGGGTTTTTTAAATCTTATTAGGGGGGGGGGGGTTCCATAAAAAAAAGGGTGCTTTTAAAAAAAAAACAAAATGTTTTTAAAAAAAGGAATAAAAAAAGGGGGGACCAAAAAAAATAAAGGGTATTTGTAGGAGGATATATGGGGGGGTCCATAAAAAAAAGGGGCTTAAAAAATGTAAAAAAGGGAATAAAAAAGGGGGACCAAAAAAAAAGGGGGTAGAGGCTTAATAGGGGTCCATACAAAGGGGGCTTAAAAAAAAATGGTAAAAAGGGATAAAAAAAAAGGGGCAAAAAAAAAAAAAAAGGGGATGTAGAGGAAATACGGGGGTCCATAAAAAAAAGGCCTTAAAAAAAACGGGAACAAAAGTTTAATTAGAGGAAAAAAAGTTTTCAAAAGTTGGTTTCTATTTCTTGTTTTTGCTGTTCTTTAAGCATTAATCTTGGCTTATTTAAAAACCCCCACGAAGGAGTTAGATTTTCAAAACAAAAAAGTTCCATTTCAAAAACAAGTCTATTAAGAGGATTTAGGGGGGGACCATTTCATTGGTCAATAGGTCGTAATTTTCTTGCATTTGGCAAGGAACAGCTTTGAGGGTTCTTGTTGGCCCAAAAAAACCATCCTTCTATTTAAATGGGGACCAGAGTTGCTGGTTCACCCTCTTAATATCATTTGTTTAAAAAAAAAAAAACCCCATAAGTACTGTCTTTATTCGGGAATTGTACTGGGATATCCAAAAAAAATAAAAAAAAAAAAAAAAAACTCTTCAACCAAAACACTTTTCCCCAACCTAAAGGGTCTAGGTGGAGATTGGAGGACCCTTTTGCTTTGGTGGTGGTTTATCAAAATTAAAAATTATCATCAGGGGCATAACACGGAATTTGGTAAAATCCAAAAATTTTTTTAGTTGGGGGGACCCAAACCAATGAGTCCCTTTTGGTTTAACTTTTCTTGGATTAAGTCTTGATGATATGGATACAAGTTTATTTATATAAAAAAAAATTGAAAAATAAATTTACTTTGTTTGGTGGGGGGGACCGGGCAACCCCAACCACCTTGTTTTTGGGGGGGGGGGACCCCCCCAAACCCTTGTAATTTTCAGAAAAAAAATTTTACGTGAGTAACTTCTCCATTTTAAAAAAAAAAAAAAATAAAGTAAATTTTAATAATCCTAACAAATTTTTTCTTGGAGATTCATTTCACTCTATTACACTGGTTCTTAAAAAAATATTTTATTAATATATTTTATAAAGTACATTATTAAAAAATTATTTTTAAGGACTTAAAATATTTGAAATAATTTGAGTTAAACAAAAGTCCGGGGACCCCCCCCCCCCCCCCCGGTTCGAGGGAGAGGGGGGCAATTTCAAGGGAAAAAAAAAAAAAATATAAAAGTATATGTTTAAAAAAAAAAAAAATAAATTAAAACGGGCGGAGGGTCTTTAATTAATGAAAAAAAAAAAAAAAACCCCATATTTTATTATTTTGTACATGTTACTTTTTGTTTCTCAAAAACCCCCCAATTTTTTTTCTAATTTTAAATCAATGTAATAAAATTAAATTTTCTTCCCTTTTCTACTTATACGTGCTTAGTTCCTCTTTTTTATAGTCACACGATAAACTTTAACTAAAACTTGATTTTTATGGTAACTTGATATTTTTACATCTCTCAATTTTGATATGCTTTTTTTTAATTTTCCGAAATTTTTATTTTAGAAACAAAATGTAATTTTATTTTATTTTTTTAGTTTTTCCGTTTTGTTTTTTTCTCTGAAGGAGCTCTGCTCGAACAGATTCACAAATAAAAAATAAATAATTAAAACGTTGCTTAGTGTTTTTAATTTTTTAAACACGGAACATGTTTGTTCCAAAACTAATCCCCCAAAAAAAATGTTAAAAAAACTTTTTTTTACTAATCAAAAAAGGTTCAAATAAAAAATTATGGTAAATAAAACTTTTGATAAAGAAATAATAAAAAAATTTAGTGAATCATAGAGTGTTTTTATTGTTCTAAAAAAAACTTTGATTTTTTTTTTTGGTTTTAAAAAAAGATTTTTTTTTTTCGGAAAATTAAAAAAAAATGTTTTATGACCAAAATAAATAAAAAAAAAAAAAAGGGGGAATTTTTTTTTTTTAAAATTAAAAAAAAAAATTAAATAAAAAAAAAAAAAACTTTGATTTCCCCAAAAAAATAGGGTCAAAGGTCATTTAAAAAAAGTTTCTTTTAAGCGGGGCTAAAAAAAACTCAAGCAGAGGCTTAAAAACATTTTTTTTGTTTCCAAGTAACCATTCCAAAGGTGTTTTTTTAGGAAAAAAATTTTTCTTTGAACCGTTTTTTTTTTTTTGGATGGTGAGACTTCCTTGAGAAACAAAAACTTTTCGTTTTTTAATTTTGTAAATTTAAAAAAAAAAAAAAAACACCATTATTGCATGTAAAATTATTTTTTTTTTTTGTCAACGAAAAAACAGTTTTTATGGGAATGATCCTGTGAATATTTCACATATGTCATCTTACAACTTTTAGGTGGGGGGACATGTAATATTTTTGGACTTTAAACTTTTGCACATGTTACATGATTTTGGGGAACGAGTTAAAATTTTTGAGTAAGTAGGATTTAAGGTTAAAAAATTTCAAGTTTTGGCTTGTTGGTTGTTAAAAGGCATACATAAAGGTTACCAAAACCACAAGTTTTCACAAAAATTTTCAAAAAAACGGAAAATTTAATTTTTTCCAATTGATAAGTTTTGTTTAAAAAATTTTTTTAAAAGGTATCGTGTTTTTGTTATTGGGACAAATAGGGGGGAAACAACTTACTCGGGGAAAACAAATTCATTTAACAAAAAATTGTTTTCATTACTCATTTTTGTCAAAAAAAAACAATTTGAGGCTTTTAATTTGATTTATCAGATTTCCCCCATCCCCAAATTGAAAAAAAAAAAATACAGTCTACGCTCTGGGATTTTATCACCCCATTCGTTCCTTTTCCCAGGATCAGGGTGCGTGGACCAAAATCTGAATAGGTGGGGGGGGACAAAAAAAAAATAATGAAATTGTTTCATAAAATGGCTTGATTGGGAGGGAAAAATTTGGTTTCAAGAAAAAATTTTGCTTGGGGATAAAAATTTTCTGAATAGTGGGGGACCAAAAAAAATTCTATTGACGTGTATAAAAATTCGAGCCCCGTTTAGACTGTTAGAAACAACTTAGGATTTTAATTTTTTGGTAATTTTATTTTAAAAGGTTTTTTGTAGTAGCGAACTTTTGGAATTTTAGCTAGGATCTTTAAGAATCTAAAGGTTTTTATACCAAAACAGCGGAAAAAGATTTTACACATTTTTAATTTTCAAGTCAGATCATCATCTCTTATAATTTTTCTTAAATACTTAATTATTCGGGAGAAAACATAGAACAGCAGGCAAAGTTTCCACAAATTTTGGGGATTAATCAAAGCTTCTATAGTCAGCTTTGAGGATAGGAATTGACTGCTAAAAAAAACACTCAAGTTACTTTTGTTCCAGGGAAAGTTTTTTTTTCAAAAAATATTTTTAAAAACCTTTTTCAAACATCATTTTCAAGAGGGGGATAAATTGTTGGTAAAAAAAAAAAAATCTTCTAAATTCCTTGGTTGTTAAAAAAGTTTAAAATTTTTCATGTAGTAGTAAAAAAACATGGGACTCGTTATTTGTGATCTAATGGTGTTAATTTATGGGGGAATTTGTGGGGTTGGACTTTTTGCTCTCCACCGAAATGCAAAAAAATAAATGCAATTTTTTTCATTCTATTGTCATTAGTGATTGGAATTTGGCGGCAAAAATATTGATCCAAAAATCCCATCTTTAAATATTTTATTAGGGTTCTTCTGGGGTCCTAGGATATCAGCCGAAGGGGATCGCAAAAAAAAAATTAAAGTGCGGGTACCCTTTTATTTAAATTTAGTATGATTAATATTTAATAAAAAAATAAGTAATTTTTTAAACTTGTTTTTTTTTTTCTGGCAAAAAAAATAAATTTTGCTTATATTTATTTACTTTTTTGGGTCCAAAAAAGAAGGCTTTCCACGTTTTAGAAAAATTTTTAAAAATGTTAAAGGGAACTGGAAAAAGATTTTTTTTTTTTGGGGGTAAAAAAAAATTATTTTTTTTTTTTTGTTTAAGGCCACTAAAACCAAATTTTCCCAGAGTTTTAGTTCTTGTTGTTTAGAAAAAAAAAAAAAAACAACAAAATAATTTTTACGGTTTAAACCTTTTAAAAACCCACAGCGGAAAATTTTTTTCAAGGAATTTGCTATTACTATAATCATTGTCTTTAAGGTAGCATTAAAATAATTTCTAGGGTCGAACTTTATTTGGGGGGACTTTAGGTGGGGGTAAAAGTTAAAAACTTTGTGTCTTGATGCTATGAAAAAAAAAAGGTCTATAAACCCATAAAGGTAGGGGGGGACTTTGGCCCTCGGTATTTCGTAAAAAAAAAAAAAAAAAAAAAAAAACTAACGCTAAAATTTAAAAAAAAAAAATTGTTCCATAAAAAAAAAGATGGAGGAGAGAGGATTAATACCTTTTTCGTAAAAAACTATTGTTTGGAATTAATTTTTTTTTTTTTTTTAGGTTTTCTGTTATATGAGTATATTTATATGAGTTAAGTAAAATTTTTTTTTTTATGTGGTTATAAACATACATTATTTTCTGGTTTATGTTACCAAAGCCTGCTCACTTCACTCACTTACTTCTCTCTTCTCTTTGGTTTTAGTTTTCATTTTTTATGTTGAGTTTGTATGCCACGTAAAGATGGGGCCAACGGAAAAAAGGAAAACCTTACAAAAAAAAAAAATGTAAAAAAACAAAAATTGATTTGTTTTCTCTTCACAAAACAAAAAAAAAAAACAAAAATTTTTATAATTTTTTTTTTCTTCAGGTTAATATTTTTGAAAGAAATGAAAATTCATTTTTAAAAATACGGGAAAAAAAACGGAATAAATTTAGCATAAAAATTAACTTCAAAAAATTAAAAAAAAAAAAAAACAAAAAGAAAACAAAAAAAAAAAAAAATAGCTTGCTTTCAAAAATTTTACCTTCAACTAATGGAAAAAAAAAAAAATAAATAATCTTTTTTTTTTTATTTAAATTTTGAAAAAAATTTTTTTAGGGGGGGGGGACCAACAAAAAAAAAATTTTTTTTTTTATTTTACCAATGAAACAAGTTTAGACTTGTTCATAGTTTATTCTAAAAAGAAAACAAAAAAATTTAAAAAAAAAAACAAATAAAATTTTTTTTCGAAAAAAAAACCCTTTGGTTTTTTTTTTTGAGGTTTTTGAATCAAAAAAAAACAAGAAAAGGGGAATTACATGGAAGAAAACATTTTTTAGTTCGATATGGGCGGATTTTCCCTCCATTTTGGGTTACGTGTGAAAAATTATTTTGTTTGGATTACAAAAAATTTTTTTTTTGTTTTACTAATAAATAATTTTAATGTTTTTTAGAAACCACAAAAAATGCTCCTTTTACTCAAACCCATTTTAAACCCGGAAATTTTTACGTTCATTGTTTTTTCATTATACAAATCTTAAAATGGGCCAACCGTGGGGTTTCTTCTAACTTTTTTTGGAACCAGTGGGCGGGCCATGTTTGGACTTTATATGTTGTAAAAACTACGTAAAAATTTGACCAAATAACCCCAAAAACAACTTAAAAATTTTTTCAATTGTTATCGTTTCATTCTAAAAAAAATTTGTAAGTTAAATTAATTTTTAAAACATTTCCCAAAATCTTGGGGTAAAATTACACGTTGTTTTTTCCCTTTTGTTTATTGGCTAATTTGCGGTTTCTTGTGTTAAAAAAAAAAAAAAAATAAAAAAGTAAAAAAAAAACATTTAAAATTTTTTTTTCTTCAAAACGGTGTTCACACGGTCGTTTTGAATTTTGATTGAATTTTCCTTATCAATTTAATCGAAAGCTTATAATCAAATTCACGGAGTTTATGTTAGGGTCTATTTTTATTGACCACCTATTATTTGGAATTCTTAACCATAATGTACAGGTTCCTTTTAAAAAAACCAATTCTATTAGAAATCAAACTTCAAACTTAAAAAAAAAAAAAAAATTTTTGTTTTTTTCGTTTAGCTAACTTAGTGTTAATTTTTTTTGTTTGTTACCAAATTTATGGAGGGGGAAGGAATTTCGTGGTTCTTAGGGATTCGAGTTTTTCACTTTCTTTGTTATTTGTTTTTTTTTGTGGGTCCAGTGTTTTGCTTTATGTTTTCTTCGGGAATTTACCCTTTTCAGGTCAAAAAAAAAAAAAAAGTATGTTACCATATTCCCAACTATGTAAGTCTTTTCAAAAAAAAAAAAATGGAAACAAATTACCAAAACTTTGATGTTTAAAAACAGTTTTAATTTTAAAGGGGAAAAAAAACACCAATTTTGATATGGGGGGGGGGTCCAGAGGGGGGGGTTTCTATATTTTGTATTGGTTTATTCAGGTACTCTGGTATATTAGTTAATTTGATATTGACGGGGGGAACATGGGTCGGGGGGAAAAAATTTTATTAATAAACTAATGAAAATTAAAATTTGACAAATGAGCTAGTAAAAAAAGGTAATAATTTAAATTTTTTATAAATCATTGTTTAAATTTTTTTGGTTTTTAAAAGGGAAAAAAAAAAAACAGGGGACCTCCAGGGGAAACAAAAAATTTAAAGCCAACCTTCCTATTGTCTCCAAAAAAAAAATGTTTGGGATATTCCAAAATGGCTACTGATCCCGATAAAATTATTTAAATTAGAAAAAAAAAAAAAAAAAAAAGTTGAATTTTGTTTAATTTGGAGGGGACTGAAAAAAATTTAAGGGGGGGGGATGATAAAGGGAAAAAGGCTTTAAAACGTGATTTAACCCGAGATGGGAACATTTGTGGGGGGGAAATAGGGGGGGTGGACGGATTGATGAAGCGTTCGGAAGCAAATTAAACAACAAAATTTTAAACAAAAAAAACTTGAAAAAAAAAAAAACTTGAATGCGGGGGGAGGTAAAAAAAAAAAACCCCGGGTGTTTCTTAGGGAATAAGTTTCCTTTCGTTAAATGTTCAAACAACCCTCTTAAAAAAACAAAAAGGATAAACAAAAAAAACAAGCTATTTACAAAGGGGGGGGGGGGGTGGACAAACAACAAGAGAAAAATGAAAAAAAAATGGATGAAAGAGCTTATTTTAAATGTTTAAAATGATCCTGGAAAAAAAATCGGAATAATCATCCTATATGCTAAAATTATATGAACAGGGTTTTAAATCCAGTCCTCACAGGGAGTGGGGGAACTTGTTGGTTTAACCTTGAAAAAAAAAAAAACTTAAATATAAGCATTCCTTAAAAAAAAATCAGGTTCCTTTATACTCGGAACAACTTGAAGGCGAATCCATTTTATTTTTAAAATTGGAAAAATCCCCTCTTTCTTAGTGGGCTTTGGGGGAACTAATCATAACTTTTTTTGGTATCTGGTTTACAAAAAAAGGGGGAAAAAAAATAGTTATTTAGAGGAAATCTTCCTTTTGTTAAAGCAGTTGCGCAAAAAAAATTATTTGGGTATGTGAGCTCACAATTCTGACTTTAGGTACTAAAAAAAAAATTTTAATTATAAAAAAAAAAAAAAAACAAATTCCTTTTTTCAAGGGGACCAATTTTTTCCAGACTTTTGGACAAACAAAAAACCAGGGGGATAAACTTTTCCTCTCCAATTCGAATTTGGATACCCAAGCGTCAAAGGGGGGGGGCTATTTTTAGGGGGCTTTTCAGGGGGGGGGACTATACTTTGCCAAAAATTTATACCGAAACTTTTTTGGTGGGGAAAAAGCGGAAACCGGCGAAAGCGAAGCTTAAAGGCATAAACAAGAAAGCAGGGCCGGGAAACGTGCCCGTAGTGTAATAAGTGGATTTTTTTTTTGTTGAGCACGGTACGGTGAATACGATACGCTTTGGTATGTTTAGCACGGGACGCTATGCTTCGGAGAGGATACGCGTCGATACAGAGGCTCCTTGCTACGCTACGAGAAGGGTATGGTACGCTTTCGGTACGGCTACGCTTGCCACCAAAAGTTCGGTAGAAAGTGCAGTATCTTCAAAACCAACAATAGCGTTATCCAATCATTAGTTCTAAAACGTTAAAATATAATACATTTGTATCATGCTTCTAAAAGCGAAGGAGTAGGGCTTAAATTTTATACATTTTGCCCATCTAAAAAAAATTCTGGGTTTTCGAGGTCGTATAAACCCAGTCTTTGAAATTCAACCGTCAAAACCAACGATTTTTGTTGGGATGAAAAATCAAAAATTTCAGGGTTTATTTAGACCTTACCATGTACTTGGTTCTTTTTTTTGCACTGTATACTACAAAATAATTTTAAAGTCCAAGGTCAAACACTCTCTATTTTTTAAATAAGGAAGATTATTCGTCAAAAAATTTGTAATTTTAACTCATTTATTTAAAATTTTAAAGGCTGGTTCAGATACAGATTTAAAAATGATCAAAAATAGTCCCAAACCATCATTAATTTTAAGTTTATGGAAAGTATTTGGTGGAAAATTTTTGGCTGGAACATTTTTAAAATTGGTCCAAGATTTACTCAGCTTTTCGTCGCCAATCCTTTCTAGAGTAAGTCTTTAGAGAAACTTTGGAACAATTTTTTAAAAACTCTAAAAAAAATTTATTCTAAAAAGTATGATTATTAAACTTTATTAAAGACAAAGACCAAACAATGTCTGTTGGAATATTTTTAACAATCTTACTCTTTTTAACATCATTTTGCCAATCGCTTATAATGCAACACTACTATTTTCGAATGTTCTTGGTTGGAACTCGTATTCGCACAGCTTTAGTTAATATGATTTACAAAAAAAGTCTTCGATTATCTCCCACTTCACGTAACGCTTCATCAATTGGTTAAAATAAATAATTTAGTTGCTGTTAATGCGCAATTATTTTTAACACTCGTACCATTTTTGAACATGATATGGTCATCTCCATTACAAATTATAATTTGTATTTACATGTTATGGCGTTATTTGGGAATTGGTTGCATTTGCCGGTTTGGCTACAACAGTTATTTTTTATACCATTGAACGGATTTGCTACAAATTTAAACAAAAAATAAAGCAGTAAAAAATTGATTAAAGAGGATTTGAGACTTAAAATTATAGACGAAATATTAACGGGTATTAAAGTAATTAAATTTTATGGTTGGGAAATTTCGTTTCAAAAAATAGTTGATAAAATTCGAAATGATGAAAATGAAGTATTTTAGTCGTAATGCATTAGCTGGAATAATTACTAGTTTTACATGGGCTTCTGCGCCTTTCATTGTAGCTGCTGTTTCTTATGCAACATTTGTACTTGTTAGTGAAAAATATAATTTAGACCCAAGCACGGCGTTTGTTAGCTTAAACTCTATTTTATTTGATACGTTTTCCACTTGCTTTGTTACCACAAACAATTACAATGGTCGTACAAGGCTATGTTTCATTGAAACGAATACGAAGATTTCTTCTTTTGGATGAGACTAGTGAAAATGATATTCAACATGAGAATATTGGAGATATAGTCATACAAGTAACAAAATGCAACTTTAGGATGGAAACAAAACAGACCCTTATCTTTGCAAGTAACAAAAGATCTTTAATTTTTCAATAATCGAAACTAATTTTATAACTTTTTAGCCTTAATTTTGAGATTAAAAAGAAAAAACTTGTTGCTGTTGTCGGAAGCGTTGGTAGTGGTAAATCAAGTTTAGTCTCAGCTGTTTTAGGTGAAATGCATAAACTAAACGATGGTAAGATAAACGTAAATGGTTCAGTTGCATACGTACCACAACAAGCTTGGGTTCAAAATGCAACCATACGAGATAACATTCTATTCGGAAAAGAATACGATGAAGTGCTTTACAAGAGAGTCATAAACGCATGTTCATTGGTCACTGATTTTACAATAATGCCGAATGGAGATAAAACTGAAATTGGAGAAAAGGGAATAAATTTGTCCGGTGGTCAAAAGCAAAGAATCAGTTTGGCTAGGTCATTATACGCAGACACTGATGTTTACGTTCTAGACGATCCATTAAGTGCGGTTGATTCTCATGTTGGAAAGCATATTTTTGACATGGTTATTGGACCTAATGGAATGCTTAAGAATAAAACCCGACTTTTCGTTACTAATTCTCTCAGTTTTTTGCCTCAAGTCGATCAAATTATCATGATTGAAAATGGCGTCATCACTGAAATGGGAAATTATGATGAATTAAGAAGCAAAGATGCATCTTTTGCTGAGTTTATTAAGATCTATTTAGCAAACAATCAACAGAACAAAGATAATATGAGTAAGCGATTTCTTCGATTCGCCATTTTTGTATTTGCTAATTTTCATTGAATTAAAGGAAAACATGAAGAAATGGAGAGTGAAAAAAAATTGACCCAATCAAAGTCAAATCTTCATACACTTATTAAACAAGAATCGCAAACTTACGCAAATGATATCAGTTACAAGTTGAATCGAAAAAGTGTAAATTCATCTGACGGTTTAGTTATTGATAAAGACATCATCGAAAGTGGAACTGTAAGCTTTAAAAAAAAATAATCCTCGATACGATAAGAATTTGAATAACTATTATTTTATTAAGATAAAACTCTCAGTGTTGGTTGATTACATGAAAAAATCTGGAATATTAAACTCATCGTTGTTCTTTTTATTTTTCAATTTGAGTAATATTGCTTTGGCTGCATCGAGTTTTTGGCTTAGTGCATGGAGTAATGACTCGACTGAAGACATTAAAAAAGCTCAAGAGTACAAATGTTTTCGTCTAGTTATTTACATTGTCCTTGGTTTACTTCAATGTAAGTTTTTTTTTTTGTTAAAACGTTCAATCTTAATTAAATATTTAAAATTTAAAAGGTGTCCTGTTGAATATTTCAAATATATTTCTTGTTTTGATGTACATTCGAGCAGCTAGATTGTATCATACTAAACTTCTTTCAACAATTCTTAGAAGTACTCTTCATTTTTTTGAATCAACACCTGCCGGTCGAATCATTAATCGTAAGTTTATACATCAAGCCTTAAACTAAGACTAGAATTAAGAGCTTTTTTTTAAGGATTCTCAAGAGACATTGAATCACTAGAAACCTCAATCCGGACTCGTTTAAAATTTGTGCTTTTTGTATATCAAACATAATTCACACATTAATAATCTTGTCATATACAACTCCAATTTCATTGATCCTTATCCTTCCAGCTTCGATCATTTATTTGTTTATTCAAAGGTATTATGTATCATCAGCAAGACAATTAGCTCGATTAGATTCGTCAACAAAAATCTCCAATATTTTCATTTTTTAGTGAAACTCTAGCTGGTGTTTCAACAATTAGGGCGTTTGGGTCTCAAAATCAATTCATTAAAAAAATGGAGAAAAATGTTGATGAAAATACTATTTATATTTACACTGGTAATTGTGCTGAAAGATGGCTAATTATGAGGCTTGATTTTGTAAGTTTCTAGAATAATGACAATATTGTCTCTCTTTCTAATTTATTTGTTTTAAGATCGCTAACTTGATAGCTGCGTTAGCTTCTTTATTTGCCGTGTTTTCACGTAACAGTCTAAGTCCAGGTCTAGTTGGTTTATCGATATCTTTAGCGATTACAGTCTCACAAGCATTGAATTTTTTTGTCAAAATGGGAGCTGAATTTTGAAGCAAACATAACAGCTGTAGAACGTGTTAAAGAGTATTTTACGATTCCTCAAGAACCCGAATGGAACAAACGATACTTTAAAATACCACCATGATAGCCTTGTGCAGAAAAAGTTGTATTCAATAATTTTAGTGTTTTAAATATCGAGACGATGCTGACTTTGTACTTAAGAACATAAATGCCCGAAATAATGTCAGGTGAAAAAATAGGCATTGTTGGACGAAACTGGTGCAGGAAAGAGTTCACTTACTCTAGCATTATTCAGACTTTTAGAAAATAGTGTTGGTGAAATTATAATTGATGATGTTAATATCAAAAACATTGGCTTACACGATTTGAGACACAAACTCACAATTATTCCTCAAGACCCAGTCATTTTTTCTGGTACTATTCGAATGAACTTGGATCCATTTTCAAAGCATACAGACGATGAAATATGGAATGCCCTAGAATTGTCCCATTTGAAGGACTTTATTATGAATTCGGATGATAAACTAGATTTTAAATGTGCTGAGGATGGTAATAATTTTAGTGTAGGTCAACGTCAATTGATTTGCTTAGCAAGAGCTTTGTTAAGAAAAACAAAAATATTAATTCTAGACGAAGCAACAGCTTCAGTTGATCACAATACAGATGAGTTAATTCAACAAACAATTCGAACACAATTTGCTGATTGTACAGTGTTAACAATAGCACATAGGCTAAATACAATAATGGATAGTTCAAGAATAATGGTTTTAGACAAAGGTAAAATAGTTGAATTCGATGCACCAAAAACATTGTTATCAAATAAACATGGTTACTTTTACTCAATGGCTAAAGACGCAGATTTGGTTTCATAGAATTGAATTGTGCAACTTTTTTATGTGTAAATTTATGTACGAGTTAGAGAAAAAAAGTGATTTCAAGATGGATTCAAGTGACAAGTGTAAAAAAAAATTTTCTTTCAAATTTTGTATTTTTTTTAAATGTGTAAATTGAATTTTATTTTGACAATATTGTTTAGAACATTTTTTTCTTGATTTTATGTAATATGATTATATTTTTTATAAATTTTTGATATATATACTAGCAAAAAATGATTTTGATCAACTTTACAAACATGTTTATTTAGCCTAATTTAAATAAAACCAGTTTTTACAAAACAGTCCGATTTTGAATAGTTTTTATCTTAATCCAGTTTTTCGGGTTGTCT
Organism: Brachionus rubens; assembly: GCA_022207745.1. NCBI lineage: Eukaryota > Metazoa > Rotifera > Eurotatoria > Ploima > Brachionidae > Brachionus > Brachionus rubens. The sequence goes on along the minus strand of JAJVHD010000090.1, from coordinate 276,751 downwards.
TGGTATTTGAATGCAGTTGAAATAGATGAGAAATTAAAGAAAGCATTGGACGATGGAGTTTGAGTTTTCCCATTTAATAAGTTGAAAGCTCTTTTGTATTCGCTAGCAAAGTCGAAAAATAACTGTAACAGGGTTTTCCAAGCGAATAGTATTTCATACAAATAAGTTTTAGCTCTAATTTATACGATTTAAGTTAAAATCTAGCATAATAAATTAAAAAATTTATAAAACATGAACAAATTTAAACTGCGCGCTTTAAAATTAATATAATAAATAAACAATTAAAATATTTCACAAATAAAATATTACATAAAACCCATAAGCTGAATTGTTTATGGGTTTGGATGGGTTTTGACAATTTATGGGTACATATGTCTGACCCCATACAAGCGTAGTAGATCAGGTGTGAATAGATGCTCGAAAAAGATTGGCATTGATGACTTTGCTAGTTTTTATTCAGATTTATTCTCACATAATGGTAAAACAAACACAACTGAACAAAATAACATTAAGGACTTTGTCAAGGAACAATATGATGAAATGGAAAACACTCTATTCGAGTTTGAAATTGCTCAAGAAGAAGTTAAGAATTTTATTCAAAAGTTAAGTCGTAACAAGTCTGCTGGTTTTGACAACATTTGTAATGAGTTTTTTATACATGGCTCATGTTTCAAATCTACTTTACATCTTAGCATGGTATTTTAATATGGTTATTAGAACCGGTTACATCCCGAGTACGTTTAATATTTCCTTGGTCACTCCGATCCCAAAAAAGGGAACAATCAACTCACCCTCAGACTTCAGACCGATTTCAGTATCGAGTACAATGGCGGTTATCCTCGAGAATATTCTCCTTGATAAGATGGATTGTCTACGTAATACACACAGAAACCAATTTGGTTAAAAAAAAAAGTTATCGAGTAAGCATGCGTATTTTCTCGTGAATGAAGGAGTTAATCATTACAAGCAAAATGGATCAAAGTTCCTCTTTGAAGTTTTGGAGGCAAGTAAAGCTTTCGACAAGCTATGGAGAGATGGTTTATTCTTTAAACTTATTGGAAAAGTATCGAAGCCAATATGGAGAGCACTTTTGAATTATTACAAAGTCTCTAAAATTATGGTCAAATATGATGGTAAAGTCAGTGAATTGATTGACACAACCGAAGGTGTTAAGCAGGGTGGAATACTTTCACCTCACTTGTTTAACTTTTTTCTAAATGAGTTGTTGGAAAACTGTATAGTCGAAAACATTGGTGCAAGTATAAATCAACTCAATCTTTCTGTCATTGCGTATTGTGATGACATTGTAATACTTTCGCCTTCGTATGGACAGACGATTAGACTTTTAGAAATCTGTTTTTTGTTTGCTACCAAATGGAAAATGGATTTTAACCCGAGTAAATCAGTATCCCTTACAATGGGTAATTCGAATGAAATTGGTCAAGAAGAAATTTATTTAGATGGTATTCAGATCACCAATGTTAGTGGTTTTGAATATTTAGGTCTTCCACTAGGTAACAATACTTTTATTAATGATTTTATTGAAGAGAAATGGAAAAGTGTTGAAAGAAGTTTCTATTCGTTATATGGTCTTGGATGCAAGCCTTCGATTGCAAGTCCTAGATTGATCAGCTTCTTATTCAAACAATACTGTCAGTCAATCTTTAGACATATCTTGGACAATGAACTTATTTCGAATAATCTTTTGAAAGAACTAGACACAAGACAAAGCCTTTTGATTAAGCGGTTCATGGGTCTGAAGAAGTTTACTCATGTGACTCCTCTGTATGAGGCACTTAACTTAGAATCAGTTAGTGAAATCTATTACAAACACAAAATATACTTTTTGAAACATTTCGTTGCCCCTTGTGCAAACAGGTGTTTTACTATATGCGTAATGAGGTGACGAATAAGAAAAATACTTCGTTTGGTGCTCAACTTGATCGACTAGAAAAACGAATTTTTATAAATTGCCTAGATTATGACAAAAAAATTGTGAAATCTTTGATTAAATTTAGTTTTAAAGGTGGTAACAATGGTCTAACTGCCTCAGTTAAATTTGTTATTGAAAGAATATCTTACTCTTTAGAGTTGAACAACGAATTTTTTTATTTGTATAAAATTTTAAACGATTTATTAAGGGTTGACTTTAGTATAAAGTGAAACTTATCTTTTTTTGGAACCTTTTTTAGAACTTTTTTTACTTCAATTTTTTTATTCAATTGTCAATGTGACTTTAAAATTCTAATAAATAATAATAATAATAATAATAAAACATGAACAAATTTAAACTGCGCGCTTTAAAATTAATATAATAAATAAACAATTAAAATATTTCACAAATAAAATATTACATAAAAATAAATTAAAATATTACATAAAACCCATAAGCTGAATTGTTTATGGGTTTGGATGGGTTTTGACAATTTATGGGTACATATGTCTGACCCCATTAACCATTTTTTAGTTTCAAATGATACGGTTGGTGAGATCGAATCCCGAATCAAACGAAAAAATAATAAGAATTACATTATTTTGTTCGACAATAATTCAGGTAAGTTTTTTTTAAGTATTTACTTTTAAATTTGAGACAATTCTATTAAAAACAGATTTTAACTAGGAACTGATTCTGATTTAATAAAAACAAAAAAAGGAAAATATTTTTTAAAAAATGCTGTTCGATAGAGCTTAACTATTGAAAAGATAAAAATTTCTGGTAAATTGTTGTCAAGATAAGTTAATCCATTAATTTTATAAATCTTACAAGTCAAAGACGAAGAGATAAAAGACTTCTCTTAGTTAATTCAAAAGTCATAAATGATATACCCCTTATTGGGATATCATTTATATAAAACTAAACAAAAGGATACTAATAACCGAACCCTGAGGAACGCCCGCTCTAATATTAAACGAATTGTTAGAAAATAACATTTACTTTAACAAAAAATTGTCTAAATTTTAACAAAAATTAGTTATAGTTTGAAAATTTTTCTTAAATAGCGCCTGTATTTTCCTGAATATTTTAAGTAAGCTAATTTTTTTATTTAAATAATGATAAATAACAAGATTTTAACAATCAACCTGAATAACTCGTTTTAACCCTTATCCATCCAAAGGTGGGTCAAAAATGACCCGACTGATCATTAAAGACCAAAGTGGGTCATTTTTGACCCAATTGAAAAATTAAATTTTTTACGTTATTTTTATTGTATACGTATTGAAAATTGAATGGTGGGTCAAAAATGACCCACGTTGGTCTTTAATGATTGTAAATTACCTTTGGACGGATAAGAGTTAAACACAATTATTTGTTCTAACAATTTTATATTCTTAAAATGAAAATTAAATTTATTATTTTCTGTTTAAAAAACGCCGTGCCGATTAAAAATTTAGACGGAAAAGTTTTATATTAGATGGTTCTTTTTTTCTTTTTATTCTGTAATTTTGTTTCTATTTTCTGTTTAATGTATGTCACTTGTAACTGTTCGTCATTTTTTTGTAAATCAAACTGAAGTCCTGACAGGATAGTTTTTCTTTTGTTATTCATTATTCATTTAAGGTTCTAACATTTATGCAAATGTTTGGAATCTGTATATTAAAGCTGCATCTTTTTTTAAATACAATTCCCAAGTCGTTTGCTAAGTCAACTAATTTTTTTCGTTAAAGTTGGATAAAAATGGATTATGAAACTGTGTTTACCGAAACTCCCTTTAACCACAGGGGATTCAAGACAAAATAAATTAAAATTTTTTTATCGAATTATTTTTTTAATTTGAATTAATCATGATTAATAAAATTGAATCAAATTTAATAAATTTTGCAAAGAATCAGTCTTTTATTTTAAAATTTAAAATCAGAAAGATAACAACCGATTTCTCACAATATGGACATAAATGCATGTCCATTGGTCAATGATTATACAATACGAAGTTAAACATAATTAATCAATCGATTTATTAAAAATTAACACCCGTTTCTGTACACAGATAAGTTTAATCTTTAGTTACATATTATTATATTTTATAAGATCCTGTATAAGGGGTGGTGATAGTGGCTTGAGCAAGCACGTTGAAACAAGAAAATTTTATTTTATAAAAGTAAGTATAAAAATTGAATATAAAAATGAATTGTAAAAATGAATGAATTAAAGTTAATTTTGTTAAAAGCAAAAGTAAGTCCTTAAAAGAACACATTTGTTTCAGGATTACATTTTTTTTTTTTTTTTAAAAATCGACTTATTTAAAGTTTTTTTACATGAATTTCCACCAATAAAATTAAATTTTTTTTTAAAGGGTCTACCTTTACTTATTCTCAAAGTAAAGTAAAGCCGAAACTCCTAAATACCATCTTGTATAAATCTAAAACCTGGTCAATTAAAAATAAACTAATAAACGCGCGTGTAAAAATTTTGTTTTGTGTTGTGTAATCTAATAAAACTAAAATTGATAAATACAAGCAAACAATTTCGATGCACTTTAAAAAATGTTTTTTTGACCTAATTTTTTATAAATTACAGTTTTTGCAAAACAGCCTGATTCTAAATTATTTTTTCAGTTCATCTTGACCTAGGTCCTAAATCTTACTTTAAAGAATTCAATTTAAATGGAAGTAATACACAGACAAGACTGATAAATGAAAAGAAAATATTATTTAATCATTTAAAGTCAAATTTAACTCAAATAATAATGTATGGATTTTTGAACTCTATTTAAGCAAAGTTTAATAAAATTAAAAATCCCTTACTCATTATTATCATGTTAATTTTTTTGCAATTTCATTTATAAAAAAAAATTGAATAAGGTAAATTTTAAGATTTCTTCAGATTTATAGATAAATTAATTATTCATTGTTGTAAAATTTAGCTTATTTTAAAATTTTAAGTGTCACAAAGAAAATTTTTATTCTGCTGAATCATTTTTTCATGAATTTCTAATGACTGACAAATAACCTAGTGCGGAAGCTTGAAAAGGTCACATGGATACAGCAGTTTTTAGAGTAATCGTAGATGGAGATTTCTTTGCTCAATTGAAATTAAATAATTAGGTGTTCAAAAAATCATTAAAAAATATAAGAAGACACTTAGGACATACCAAAAGTTTTGATAATCGACCATAAAAACGGCAAAAAGATCTATATAAACTAATCTTTATATGTTCATAATAGTCCCCTCAACTAAGAAAAGTCTGAGCTTCAATTTCATTATATGTACAATATGAGTTATCGTCTATAACATTTCGAACTAGGTCCATATTCGAGTCAGCAACTTCCGTTCTCGACCGTCCAGAGCGTAGAGCATCTTTGGTTCTCTTTATCACAACAAAAAATATTTTCACCCATCGAGCAACTGTTGCATATTAAAGGGTCTTGTCCCCATAAACTTGTTTAAAGTCATTTTTGATCGTATCTGCATTCGATCCCAATTAACGACGCATCTAAATTTAAAACCGAAATTTCAAATTTTGCATTTTTTAAAATTTTTAAAAAGTATATTTAGTCCTAAATAAAAATCAGTTAGAATTAAGATATAATCTTGAATAGTGGTTCAATTAGTAGATAATCGCATACAGATTAAAATTATGCATGTTGATAGGAGTCAGTGTTCTTTGATTAAAAAATAATGACAAAATTATCAAAACTTTTGGTATGCAACAAGTATTGTGTCGCTACGCTCCTTTTACAAAGCGACTTCACAACGAATCAAAGATGATAATTTTTTGACTAACAAAGAAGATATTTAGTTAAATTTTTATTAAATATGAATGTTTAAAAAACTAAGATTTAGTTTCTGGTAATTTTAAAAGGGTGAATGTTTGGAGAATTTCTAGTCTTTTAATTTCATCCAAGTCAGGTTGTAATTCAAAAAGACTTTCACTAAAATCTCTTAGAATATACAAACTATTCCATGATTCTTTCTGTATTTTCTGTATATTCTACTTGATTTTTGCATATTTGAATTATAAGTAGTTTGTAATTAAATGAGTGTTTATTTGATATGAGTTAAAAGATATACACTGTTGGCGGCACATCGTAATAATTTAACTTAACTTAGAGTTACTAGGCTTAGTGTCCTTGGAAATGAAAAGCTAACAATACTATCTCTATGCTGTTAGTTTGTGCGGTTATAGTTTCATAGACAAAGACTTAGGGTAAATTAAAGTTTTAAAACATAAGATTTTGTTGTGGTTTATTTTGATGTTATGACTATACAAAATTTTATTATTTGTTTCAAGTTTGTTATATAGGGAATTAGTAATGTGGAGTCTTTCTGATTCAAAGTTAGTTATGAAGATTTAAAAAGAAAGTAATGTAGTTTTAGTAGTAAAATTAATGGAAAAATTCCCAAGACATTAACAAAGCTTCGCTTTGGATAAGTATAAACAACTTCTGTATAGTAAATATTATACTAAATTGCAGCCCAGTCAATTAAATTTTGGAATTTAAATGGTACTATTACATTACTGTAATATCAAATTAATATTAATCGATTTTTATAGTAAATTGACTGGAAGAGCTCGTGGCTCAGTGTTGAATGGCTTGAAAATCAGTTGATTTGTAACGAAAACAATGAAAAGCAATGCTGGCGTTTATTTTAAATATCAATAAGTTTTCTAGATTGTGGATAGATCCTGATTGAGATGAGTTAAGATGTAATGAAGATTTTTAATTTGCCATACACAACTCGAGCATTTATTTAAAAAAAAAATAGATTCAGTAAATTCACTTCCGTTGTTTCAATAAAAATCTAGCGATAAGATAACACTTTAGAAATATTTTTTATCAAACTCAAAGTAAAATTTTGTTTTTTTAAATGATAGACATTTGAAAAGAAAATTTTGTTTAAATTGGAAAAAAAATAGATTGGCAAGACGCAAAAACACGCTTCAAATTTTCGATCGTTTTCACTTTTAACGAACAAAAGCAAATATATATTCTTATTTATGAAGGAAAATTTCAATAATTTTATTTTTTTTCTACTCTCTCCGTATTGTTACTATGCGTTTGAATAAATCATAAAGAAATACATAATTTTATATAAATTTTTGTTTTTGTTGTTGTTGTAAATCTATTAATTAAAAATAATTTCGCTCCTTTTTTTTGTTTAGTCAAGCTCACAAGCAGACCTCGATTAGACTCCTTCAGAATTTAATCTCTCTTTGAAACCCCTTCTTTGCAACAGAATTCACAGAAAAAAAATTATGTAACGAGTACAGAATTTTCAATTTCAATCACGTTTAGATTTCAAAATATTTTAAAATTAAAATTTTTTTGTTTAAAACTCATTAATTAAAAACAAATGAATTTTAAAAATTCCTGTTAAAATCTAACTGTTTTTTTTTAATTGTTTGTTACCTTTAAAATCTCATTTAAACAAAAATGTTACAAAACTATATCGAACAGTTATGTGATACGGCTCTTTGGGTAAAAGAAAATTAGGTCAACTTTCGATTTTAATTTTTTAAAAAATTTTCTATTCAAGGAAAATCAAACTGTTTATTCTAAACATCCCAATTTTACGCCGTGTTTTCAAGCAACTTATTTAATATGGGGACCGTGTCTTCTCATCTGGTTTATAGCTCCATTATGGTTTTACATGCTGACCAGACAAACAACTGAAACACTAAAAATTTCAGTTTTATTTATCCTAAAAAATGTAACTTTGAAAACCATTATTTTTTAATTCAAACTTAACTTTCTAATTCTACTTAAAGATTGTAACCGTAGGTCTAATATGTATCGAAGTGTTTCGTTTAGTTTACGCTCTAATGAAAGATGAAAAAACAGTTTATATCATTAGCCCAACGTTTCTAATAATGACTTATGTAAAATGTTGTTAAAAAAATTTATTTTTAAAAAATTTAAGTTTTTTTAATTTAAGGTCTTGGTCTTAATTTTGGTTCATTTCGAACGAATCAAAGGTCTTAGGTCAAGTACATTAATATTCGCATTTTGGGGTTTATTAGCCATCACAAATTTGATAACTGCTCGATCTCAATATTTAATTTATTACGTTGAGGTAAGTTAAACGAATCTTAAAAACAACAATAAAATTTAATCTTGAACTTTTTTTTATAGCCTGAAAAGTTTGATTTTCTCAAGTGGATGACTTTTACAGTGTTTTATGTTCTAGTATGGGTCAATTTGGTTCTTTCTTTATTCTCAGAAAAGGTGAAAAAACCAAACCTAGATTCAGAAGAGGTAGTTTTAACTTCCACAAAATCACAACTATATTATTAACCCTTTTTTTGACAGAAAGTTTTGCCTGAAAATTATGTGTCATTACTCTCAAGACTTTGTTTCTGGTGGATAAACGAGTAAAAATTTAAAAAATTTTAAAGTTTTAATAAAAATAATTTTGAAAATTCCTGTTAAGTCTTATCTTGACTGGTTATAAACGAGATTTGACAAAAGAAGATTTATGGAAAGTTGAAGAAACCGAAGCATCTGAACATTTAACTAGAAAATTGGAAATAGCATGGAATAAAACATCACGAAAGTATGCTTCAATTAACTGTACGCTGCTATGCCTTGCATTAACTATTTTTTATAAAGATACATTCGCGATTTGAATAACACTAATAACGAGTCCATTCGTTTTAAGAATAAGTCTTCATTGTATGGCAACGGAACAGCCGATGAGGAAATAAAACTAACAGTAATTTTTAATGAAATCTAAATTTTAATGATTCCAATTACATTTTTCTTTAAAGGATACTTTGGAAACAAGTTACAAAGGTGGTAAAATGTCCAAGAAACCATCGTTTGGCATGTGCCTAAGTCGAGTCTATGCTGGAAAGTTTCTAGCTGGCTCTTTTATAAAGCTAATTCAAGATATTCTCCTTTTTGTCGGACCTGTTATCTTAGAGTAACTAAATTTATAACTTTCTTTTGTGGCTTATTTTAAAAATTGTTTTAATAGCAAGTTATTGACATTTGTTAAAGATAAAGACCAAAATATAACTGTTGGATTTTTTTACACTGGATTGTTATTTGTCTCATCATTGGTCCAATCGTTTGCATTACAACATTATTTTCACCGAATGTTCATTGTTGGTACAAGAATTAAGACTTCAATCAGTAACTTGGTTTACAAGAAAGTAATTTTATAATTTAATTTTTTTGGACTTGAATTTTTTAACAAATTAAAAGAGTTTAAGATTGTTGACTTCAGCTCGAAAAACAACAACCGTTGGTGAAATGACAAATTTAGTTGCAGTAAATGCTCAAATGATCGGTGAGCTAACAACGTATTTGAATGTTATTTGGTCAGCACCATTTCAAATAACAGTCGCCATGATTATGTTATGGCAATATCTTGGTGTAGCGGCGTTAATTGGCGTTAGTACAATCGTAATCTTTATACCATTGAATATTTACATTGGTAACAAGACAAAGAAGATTCAATTGACAAAGTTAAAACAACAAGATTCAAGAATTAAAATGATGAATGAAATTTTGTCTGGAATAAAAGTGAGCCAGTCTTAAGACTAAACGGAAATTTTTTTAAAATTTTTTTTTTAAGATTTTAAAATTTTACGGCTGGGAACTTTCGTTTAAAGACATAATCGGAACCATCCGGTCCAAAGAATTGAACTATTTAAAAAAAATGGGTCTATTATCGATATCGTCAAGTTTTTTATGGACTTGTGCTCCTCTTGTAATTACAATCGTTTCATTCGGTGCATTCCTATTTTTGAATGATAGTGATAAATTTACACCAAATGTTGTTTTTGTTAGTCTTAGTTTGTTCAATATTTTGAGATTTCCATTGACAGTACTACCCGGAATTATTTCAGCATTAATTTCGGCAAGAGTCTCATTGACTAGAATCTCAAATTTTTTATTAAAAGAAGAAATAAATGATAACGATATCTCAAATGTTGATATTCCAGGTAAATCTTAAGACTGAAAATCTCTTTTAAAAAACATTCCAAAAATTTAAAAAATTTATCTAGACGTTGCTGTTAGGTGTGAAAATGTCGACTTGGGATGGGACAACACGACCCCGTTGTTCAAAGAGTAATTTTTTTCACAAAACTTATCCTTATCCTCGTTGTAGATTTCAAGTTTTGTTTTAGTTTTAACCTAGAGGTCCAAAAAGGAAAATTAATCGCTGGTAATTTTTGATCCAACTGAAAAAAATTTTGAAAAATTTTGTAATATTTTTAACTTCAAGTCGTTGGTAGCGTTGGTAGTGGTAAATCAAGTTTACTTTCTGGATTATTAGGAGAAATGAACAAACTAAACGATGGTTTAATAAACTTGAACGGTCGCACAGCATACGTCCCACAACAAGCATGGATCCAAAATGAGACTGTTAAAAATAACATTCTATTCGGAAGTCCATACGATGAAAATTTTTACAAACAAGTTTTAAAGTCATGTTCACTTATATCCGATTTAAGAATAATGCCAGCCGGTGATGCGACCGAAATTGGTGAAAAAGGTATCAATTTGTCCGGTGGTCAAAAACAAAGAATAAGTTTAGCTCGTTCATTGTACGCCTCAGCCGATATTTATATGCTCGATGATCCTCTTAGTGCCGTAGACTCTCATGTTGGAAAACATATATTTGACCAAGTTATTGGCCCTAATGGTTTTTTGAATAAAAAAACTCGAATATTCGTAACAAATTCTCTTGGATTTTTGCCTCAAGTAGACGAGGTTATAGTCTTAGAAAACGGAAGAGTTGTAGAACAAGGCAAATACGATGAGCTCATAGCCAAAAATGGAGCGTTTGCATCATTTATTAAAACTCATGTAAATGACAAAGTGGCCGAAGAAAACGGTAAGAATTTTAATCCTTGTTTAATGAAGAAATCTTAGGCTTATAATTTAGTTTTAGTTGTTGAAGATCATGATGAAAAACTTGACTCAGTGGTGCCCAAATCTCCAGAAAGTAAAATTCCATCCCAATCAGTGCGTAGTTTGAATCAACCAAGTAAAAATGATAAAGCTGGAGAAAAAATTACAGTAAAAGAAAAAATTGAAACCGGTAGTGTTAAATTTTCGGTATTAATGGAATATTTTAAAGCATGTGGACTACCAATGTTGATTTTTTTCATAGTAACTTATTCGATTAGTAACGTAGCTTCAGTTGGTTCGAATCTTTTCTTGAGCAAATGGTCAAATAACTCGGACAATTATGACAAATACCTTTATTTTATTTTATTTTCTCTAATTGGTATAGGTCAATGTAAGTCTTAAAAAAAATTCTCCCGAAAAAAAATTTTCAAACTGTTTTTGTTTCAAGGTATATTTACCATTTTTTCTGATCTTTTATTTTTGTACATGACTTATGGAGCTGCCAAGATCTTACACAACTCGATGTTACACTCAATTTTAAGAAGCACTATGGAATTTTTTGAATCAACACCATCTGGGCGGATCATCAATCGATTTTCAAAAGACATTGACGCTGCTGAACGCGCCATACCCGAGTCTTTTAAATCATTAAGTAGATGTATGTTTCATGTATTATTTACTGTTTTAGTTATAGCGTCTTCGACACCATGGTTTTTAGTTACATTGGTACCTATAGTCATAGTCTACATACTTGTTCAAGTAAGCATCTGAACTTTACAAAATCATTTTTATTTGTATTAAATGCGAATTATTTTAGAGATACTTTGTCGCATCAATGCGTCAATTGAAAAGAATGGAATCTGCCAGCAAGAGTCCAATTTTTTCCCATTTTTCAGAAACATTAACTGGTGTAACCACCATTAGAGCTTATAATGCTCAAAATAGATTTATTAAAATGATGGAAAGTCATGTCGATGAAAATCTATTGTACGTTTTTCCAAACAATATTTCAAATAGATGGTTGGCTTTACGTCTCGAACTTGTAAGTTTCTTACAAATTATTTTATTAAAAGTCTAAAAAGTTAATTTTTTTTTAGATTGGTAACTTGATAGCAGTGTTTGCGTCTTTCTTTGCCGTTTTGGCGAGAAACTCAATCAGTGCAGGTATCGTTGGTTTATCAATAACATACTCTTTAAATGTTTCTCAAACTCTAAACTGGTTGGTTCGAATGAGCGCTGACTTTGAAACAAATATAACATCAGTTGAAAGAATTAAAGAGTATTGTGAGACCCCACATGAAGCAGAGTATTCGATTCCAGAAACAAAACCAGACGATGAATGGCCTCAAAATGGAGAAATAATATTCAATAATTATTCGGTTAAATATCGAGAAGAACTCGATAATGTTTTGAGTAACATAAACGCTGTTGTTAAACCAAGTGAAAAGATTGGGATAGTCGGTCGAACTGGTGCTGGTAAAAGTTCATTGACTTTGAGCTTATTCAGAATTTTAGAAAAAAGTTCTGGTAAAATATCAATTGATAATGTCGAAATCAAAAACATTGGCCTTCATGATTTGAGACATAAATTAACAATTATTCCACAAGTAAACCTTAGAAAATCGGCTTTTTAGATCATTCAAGGGGTGAATTTTTTTTCGTTTTTAAAGGATCCTGTAATATTCTCAGGGAGTATTCGAATGAACTTGGACCCGTTCAATAAAAGTAAAGACGATGATCTTTGGAGAGCACTCGAATTGGCCGGTTTGAAAGATTATGTGTTCGGTTTGGACAAAAAATTAGATTATGAATGCTCAGAAGGTGGTGAAAATTTGAGCGTTGGTCAACGTCAATTGATATGTTTAGCAAGAGCTTTATTAAGAAAGACAAAAATATTAATTCTAGACGAAGCAACGGCAAGTATTGATCATCAAACAGACAAACAAATTCAAGTAACAATACGTAAACAGTTTGCTGATTGTACAGTATTAACAATAGCACATCGTTTAAATACAATAATGGATAGTTCAAGGATTTTAGTATTAGAAAAAGGTAAAATAGTTGAATTTGATACACCACAAAATTTACTCAAAAATAAGAATGGTATATTTTATTCAATGACTAAAGATGCTGGTTTAATTTAGATTTTTATTTTTTAATTTATTTTGTTGCTATTTTTAGGAGATGTTAAAATAAAATTTTTAAATTTTTGAAATATGTGGGAATATTATTAAAATAAATAAATTATATTGATTAGATTTGATTTAGAGTTGTTGTTGTTTTGAATTTTAATGAATAATTAAATCGAGTCATGCATTCAGAAGCTGAAAATGGTCGAATAAAGGTTAAAATAAATTTTAGCATAATTTTTCTGAGATTGAGTCCATCTTGATACAGTGGTTATTTGATAGGAGGATTTTACTTTTCTCGTTTTTTTGGATTCTGATAAGGTGGTTCACGTAAATTTACGATAATTTTTGGCAATTTTGGTAAAAATAGAAAATGCCAGTCATTTTTTCTGCTAAATTTCGAAAGATGTCTAGTATTTCCAAAAATTATCGTAAATTTACCTGAACCACCTTTAAATATGGTGAACCACCTGAACCACCTATATTTTAGTATCAAATCACCACTGTATCATTGGGAAACAATCTAAAACCTGAAATTGGAAAAGTCTAAAATTTAACCATATACATTATTTTCTATTTTCAATCAAAAAATTTTTTGCATATTTTCTGTAATTTACAGATATTTCCGGTATGTTCCGGGTGTATCCTCACATTATCGAGTTGATAATTAATTTTGGGTATCAAATGGTGGCAGTGTGGTGTAGTTGATAGCGTGTTCGAAAAAATATGGTGTGATTTTATCCTAGGAAAAAAGCGGAAAAATGCGCAAAATTCCAATTAAATCGAATCTCGTCCTTCAAAATACCCATTACCCCTAATTTTTATTATGGATTCTAAAACTAGACAAAATTCTGAACAAAATGTTGGGAGTAGTTTATTCGTTTTCGTTTTACTTTTTGTACAGTAAAGGCCGAAAAAATTCACAAAAATCAAAAATTACTAAGATGAGGAAATTTGGTATTTTTGACCAAAAATTCGTAATCCTCATGCAAGAAAACCTTAGAAAAGATACATGGATTTATTATAAAACGATTTTCAAAATTTTTCAAAAAATGACCAAATTGGTGCCTTTTTCAGCGCTTAAAATCGAATTTTTAACGGAACAAGCTCTTAGTTGAGAGAAATATGTTTTTTTAGGTTTTCTTGCATGAGGATTACGAATTTTTGGTCAAAAATACCAAATTTCCTCATCTTCAAAAAAATTTTTTTTTCGAAAATGTAAAAAATACATTTTTTGGGGTTTTTTGGGGCGCAGATTACGAATCTGATATTGAAATTGAAAATTTTTGATAGCGTGGAAGTTTTGAATTGCCGGAACCTTAACTAGAACACGTATTATTTCAGATTATTGCAAATATCTCAAAATAGAAGAATTCAATAATGCTCTCTAGTGAGAAAGACCTGGAGACTTGAAAAGGACAGGCCTAGCTGGCTTATAGAAGACTGTAGAGAATCTTGACTTCAAAAACAAAATCTATACTATAGATGATGTTTTTGAAGTCCTGTTTCTGTAAGAATCTTTCAACTCTCTTGTTTATCAATTCTAATTTATGGAAGCGAAATATGGATTCTGGATCAAAAAGATGTCAATGATAGTTGTTAGCGTATGGACAAAATACAGTAAATATTCGATTATACAGAATAGAAAATATTTTTGAGTTCTGTATAACCGAATTTTCGATCCTTTCTTCTAGAAGCCCTAAATTTCTTGTGGAAAATTGACAATTTCTAAGACAAAAAACTTGTCATGATCCATTTTTAAAATTCTGGATGATCGAATTTTTGGCAGGTAGTGTTAGAGTTGGACGAATTAGGAAGTTACATTATTATGCGCTTGAGTAAGACGGTAAAAATGATATTGATTATTTCCTTTGAAATCATTTCACATTAAAATTTTAAGCGACTTCCGACTAAGCAATTCAAAATGTAAAATTTACAGTTAAAAAAAATCAGTTAATCAATGGGGGATTATCTCTAAAAATGTATACTTTGATGATAAATGATGAGTTGACAACTTTAAATGACAGACAACTAATCGAAGAAAAATCTTTGATAAATACACACTAGATTAAGGCCGAACTATAAATTACATTAGCAGTATTACATTAGAGATTAACTGGAGATTTTTCAAAAAAATTTAAACTCTTTGGACAATCAAAATTTTAATTATACTTTATCACTTAAATGTTCTAAGACATCCGGGATTCAGCACGAGATGTCATCTTTTAAAAACAACCGGAATCGTAAGCGTTTCGAATACATGTAGCCGTAAACGGAAAACGGTTTTCAGTTTGGTAGAGTGTTCCTAGACATCTTGGTTTTTCACTTCTGGGTAGTTCGATACCTCGTAAACCATACTAGTTATCCTAAAGTTTATTTTGAAAAAATTAGATTTTCCGTATTTTTTCGAGGTATTTTTGAACAAAAAATAAAAAATTTTTCTAAACTTTTTAATTTAATTTTTTTTATTTTAAATTGTTATTAATTTGTCTAAAATTAAAGAAATTTTTTGCTTGTAAAAGTTTTGTTAAAATGAAAAAAAAAACTCACAAAAAAAATGATAAAACTTTTTACTCAAATTCAAAAAAAAAAATGAAAAAAAAATTCTCATCACAAAAAAAAAACGAAAACCATACAAATAAAAATATCTTAAAAAAAAGATTTAAATTTTACTTTACACCCTGTAGCACCTTGTATTTCAAGTCTTCGAAGTCTTTTTTTATATAAATAAAAAGTGTAGGATTATCAGTTCAGGAAAAGAAGAAAATTTTGAAAAAAAAAAAAAAAAATTTGAGATTTTTAGCCGCGGTTTTTAAATAAAAAGATCATTATTAACAAATTAAAAAAAAAAAATTTCTTTTAAAAAAAAAGGACCTAGACCTTGTGCCTAATTGTTTAGAATTTTTTTTAAAAACGTTTACGGAATTTTGTATTTTTTTCAAGTGGACGTGCTTTTTTTTAAAATTTTTTGTTGACTCTAAAAAAAAGAGATGGAAAAAATTTACAATTAAAACTCGATTAATTTATTTATTAATATCGTTTAGGATATCAATTAACTTTTTAAGACTCTTTGCGAATAGGATTTCATTTTCGTTGAGTTCTTCGTCTTCTTCTTTGTTGTCTCGTTTGGAATTTTCTAAATTTTCAATATAAATTTTCATTTGAGGTACCAACGAATAAAGTAAACGATTCAAAATGGCCATGTATTTACATGATGAATTTTCAAATTGATTTTTCATCTCACTTTCGTACAATTTCTTATCATTTATTGAC
The DNA here is from genome assembly GCA_022207745.1 of Brachionus rubens. Classification (NCBI taxonomy): domain Eukaryota; kingdom Metazoa; phylum Rotifera; class Eurotatoria; order Ploima; family Brachionidae; genus Brachionus; species Brachionus rubens. The sequence continues at coordinate 260,546 of JAJVHD010000090.1, read as the reverse complement.
ATGTTTTCAACATCTCCAACAATAGCTTCTTCTTCTTCTTGTTCTTCATTATACTCGTTCATTTCGAATTGTATCTTTTCTGCTTCAAAGTCATTTAAATTCGAAATATCTTCAATAAACTTGATTATATTCGGTTTATTCGAGCTTAAAAATTCTGACAACGGCATCATAAATGGTTCTTTACACTCGGTCATGTTTGCCAGTGTTTGTAAAACTTTTGCTAATAATTTTATATGACGCTCGTATAACGATGTGTTTTGAATACTCGATGAACTCGATGATGAACTCGTGTTTGAACTTACTAAAAATGAGCCGACATTAAAACAATTAATTTGATGTGAACTTTGATTAAAAATTGAAAGATTAGAGTTTGAGCGTGACATTAGACTCATTGGAGTCGGGCTCAATGTGAACATAAACGCTGGTGAAAAGACCGAAAATTGTTGAGCAAGTTCATAATAATTGAATTCAGTGCTTCGAAATTTGTTATTATGACTATTCGGAAAGAATCTGAGACCAAAATTTTTTGGATTCAACAACGCCGGACAAAGGAGTCTCAAAAACACGAATGCTGAAACACAATAAATTTTAATCAACTTATCATCTGTACCCCCATTTTTTTGTTTCAACCATTTTTGATGTACATTTTGACGTATGAGACAAAAAAGATGTTTAAGCTCGTTTGGAAATAGATTAACCGAGTTTTGATTGCATATCGAGTTGATAAGGTCTTTTAGAGCAACTTGAAAATTGAATAAATTTTGTTCACGTTGTTGAGGATCAGGACACTTACTCGGATCGAGTTCGAATGATTTTGAATTTTGTTGGGTCTGTTTGAAAATACGAAGGAGAGGCTCTTCGATTACTTTGTGCAAAAAGTTTTCACAACGAACCCTCATGTATTGATCCATAAGAGATGTAGAACAAGTAGCTGGTCGAAATAGGGTCGATAAATCTGAGCATCGATCAATTTCGGCCAATAAAAACGATTTTAACATGTCAATTAGTTTATTTTTAACTATAAAAAATCTTAACAACGCTTGCACAAAATGAGATCGTTCAGTCGAAGGTATTATTTGTTCGTATAAAATACTTATATTTTTATGCTCATTTTCGTCTAATAAATAAGTACTTAAGCTTTTGTAATGATTTTTGTTTAAATAAATTTTTTCTTCACAAAATCGAATTTTAACTCTAATCGAACAACTGTTCATCTCGTACTCGGATTTTGAGTCAACTTGTACAGCTGGTTCGACTGTGTACCACGATTCAAAGAGACCCTTATTTATAAGATCATCGAGTCGTATGTTAACATAACCAAGTAACAATGGGTCTGACATTTTATTCGAGTTGTTCAATTTTTTTAAATTATTTACAAATGAAGATGAAAAATTGGTAGGTTTAGCAATTACAAGAAGACATATTTTAAGTTCTTTTACATCTAATGGAAGATTATCAAACGAAAATGAATCGTCCCAAATTGAATCTTTACAAGAGTAGTCATTACTTGAGATTATCTGAGTTTGGGATAATTGACCTAATTGAGAACATGGATTGTTACATGTATTCAAACGAGTAGATGCTACAATTGCGTCATTGTTAAACATAATTAAACAATAATAAAGATTGTCTTTATGAAATTTAGGCATTGGTAAATTATGATTGTAATTTATAACATTGTTATTGAGACATGTGTTCATTATTTGACCATTATTTAAATCGTTCGATTTGTTTGATTTGAATTGAGGCGAAAAACAAACATTCCTAGCTTCGTGTATTTCTAAATTTAATGTTCTTAATATTCGATAATTTTGTTCAAAATTATTTTTTAATTGATTAGATTTATCGGTTTGATTTAATGATGTATTAAGAGGAGATGATGAAGATGAAGTCGAGGATATGGACAAAGACGAGGACGAACTTGATATAAATGATTTTGAAACAAACGGATTGTACTGAATCGGATTACACAATGGTCGTATATTTTCAGTCCATTCTTTGAATGATTTTAAATTTTCAGCACAAAGATAATAAACTATGGAACCATTTGTTGTTGATCCATTCGTGTTTAAAGTACTTCCCAGTGAGTGTATTATTACTTGAAAACAGTGAGGTCTTGAAACAAAAGTTTTAATTTTTTCGTAAGAAAATTGTTTTTGGTTTAAATTGACTTACCTGTTAAAGAATGAATGGTCTATTGGATAGTAAAACCCGTAACTCAAATCGATGAGACCCTTTTCTTTAATTTTCTTTTCAAAAAAAAAAATTAATTTTGTGGTTTAAATTAAGGTGGATAATTTGTTACTTTTTCGTCTGAGAAATAAAACAGCTGTTGATCGGTCTGGTTTAATAAGAACCAATAGGGCTTCCATTTTTTTGATTTTTCGTCTTTTTAAAAATAAAAAAAAATTAGTCTCTGGTCAAAATGAAGTTTTCAAGGTGAAAAATTACGAAGAATACCGTAATTTCACGGAAAATTGCGATTTTATAATAATAAATTAATTTTCAACAAAAGATTGAAAAATACTTCAATTGGAACCTCGGTTTTTCAAGCATGTAATTTTTCAATTTGAAATGAGTTGGGCTTTTTTTTCTTAATTTTTGGAGGTACCTATTTAACAAAAACCTTTTCAAGTTATACCTGGTCTAAAATACAGTCTTAATCAATTTTTCATCATGGGATAAAAAGAAAATAAGTTTATTAGGAAAATGAAATCTAAAGTTGAGCCGGGTCAGAAGGACAAGTTAATTCGCTTTGAATGTTTTAGAATACTATATTTCTCAAAATGTTTCTTTAGATGTTTCGGTCTTCTGAGGTTTGTTTGTGTTTCTGATTTTTAGTTTGTTTAACAGAATTTCATATCAATAAAACTGCAATGCAACTAATTTGCCTTTTAAAATCTTCCTATTGATTACTTTTTACTGTCTTTATCCCTATCTCTCTCTGTTCTCAGAGCCTAAAAGTCTTTATTTTTCAAGTCTAAGGCCAATATCTCCGTGGACGGAATACGCAGATTCAATAACACACACAGCCCTTTTCGAAAAATGTTTAATTATTGGAATATCTCAGTTTTTCTCAAAATCATAGAACCAAATTACAACTGTATCTACTTGTTGATAGAATCTACAATGAGTCTATTTAATGCTAAGGGTCTTTTTAGTCCCCTCAAACGAATAGGCTTCGCATTGCCAAACTTTTCAGCACAAGATTAAAAAACTACCATCTAAAGTCATTTAACCTCAAAATGGAATTTTATGGGGAAGAGACTTTCGAATGTAGAAGGACCTATGATAATTAATAGAATGCAGACAAAATTATTGTATTCAATTGAAAAAGTTTCGAAGCATTCTGTAAGCCCACTTTTTAATCGAATTCTAAAGGTTACCGAAACCCAAAACATAAAAATAGTTCCAATTTTTGAAAAAGACCTTAAAGTAAATCAATCAAATGTTTACATAATTCAAATGTCTAAACAACTAATGAATAATTCATTTAAAATAAAAAAAGCGATACAGAAACAAAAACAACAAGCCAAGTTATTTTAACCAATCGGAATAATGTAGAACAATTGAAAACTCGGTCTTCGAAGCCGTTTTACAAGGTAATATTTTTTTAGAAAAAAATTCTAAATTTTTTGAAAAGCGTAGGTTTTAAGAAAAATATATTTTCTTACTGTATTTATTAAGGTATCCTTTGAGTATAATGTTTTTATTTGATTTTCGATTATTGTTAATTAAAATATCGGGCTCTATATGACTTTGATTATTACTAGAACTAGTCGAACTATTCGATTGACTAGGCTCGTTTGATTTGTTCGACGATGATGATGATGATGAAAATGTTTTAAGAAATGAGTCTTGTTGTCCGCTATTTGAATCGTAGAAACCATTTTTAGGGTTAACATTGTTAAATGTTAAAGGCGAAGAAAGAGATTTTGACATTATTGAATGATTAATCTCTAGATTAGGCTCGTTTATAGATGCTTGGGATTTAATTTGATTTTTATCATTTAATTTTGGTTTATTAAAACGAAAATTGAAAAATTTATTCGTGTTACTCGAGTTGGTGATCGATTTAAGAGAAGACTCATTCAACGACATACTTAGACCATTCGCATAATTTTCATTATTTTTTACCATTTGTTTAGAATTTTCGTCAAATATTTCATTAAAATTTAATTTATCTCGTTGTATCATGTATTTAGTTTTTGACGAGAACGAATTACCGCGACTTAGACTCATCCTGTAATTTTGTTGATTAGTCGTGTCCTTAATGGCACTTAGATCTTGTGGAAAATTATCTGGTCGTTTATGAGGTATTTTTGTTAAACGAAATCCTTCTGTTATGTCTTCGTTCATGTATCGTTGTATAATTGAACTTATACTTGTGTAATCTCTACCGCCAATGTGAAAATATTTTTCTGTCTCGTTTAATGTTGTACGACTTACGCATCCAGTTATGCGAAAACGATGAACTAAATTATCGGCTATAAAAAATAGTGTATAATCACCTGGTGATTGATCGCTTGGTCTCACTAAATAACTGCAATTACCAGCTACAATAAACATTTAAAAAAGTTATTCTATTCACACAATAAAAAACAATTTCGGAATTTATGTTTTTTTAAAAAAAAATTTTCAATTCTAGTTTTATATCAAAAGGTAAAAACAAAGCACTGTTTGTTAGGTAGATGAAACTACTTGGTATAAACATGTACATTGGTACTTGTTTAGCAATTTCAAACTTTCAACCTTTTTTTTCTTCAAGATTTTGATTTAGTTGTTGTTTTTGAGTTTCAACAGCTAAACAAACATTTCTTAAAATAGTCAAAAACCAATTAAAAAACTTACTTTTAATACCTAAACTCATCAAGTGTGGAATGTTTTTTTGGTTAAGTGTGGGCGTGAAAAATAATATGGACAATTATGGGAAACCCACGAAAAAAATTGAGTTTATTTTTAGAACAAAATTGATGAAGGTGATGAATATAAAAGTTAGATGAATAATCATAGACGAGACCAATGTTGCAGAACAAACAATAACAAAAAAAAATTTAGCCTCAATTTTTGAAAAAAAAAAATTTTATCTAAAATTTTTTTTTTTTTCGTAAGTTAAATTCTCATCTAAACAAAAACGAACATTTATCTGGTCCTAATTTAGTTATGATTAGATAACAAATTTTTCGTCATAAATTCCGAATGTACAATAAAATTCAAACAAAAAAAACATACCATTAGAAAGTATTATCACGGCTTCCTCTTTGGTTATATTCGAATAATACCATGGTTCTAATTCGTGAAGTTTATCATCATCCTTGAGTATAAATTTGTTTAAATTATGTTTAATGAGATTTTTTTTAAAGAAACGAAATTTAAAAAAAAAATTCAAAAACTTTCTTGAAAGATTTTTTTTTGGAAAAAAAAAGTTATTTTAGGTAAAAAAAAAGGTAAATTATTTTGACACATAATTTATTCGACAATTTAAAGAAAAAAATTTTTTTTGATAATATTTGTTGTCTGCATTACCAAACATAAAATGTTTTCGGTGAATTCGTTTCTTATGTTTGTTGGAGAGTAGGCGTTGTTTACTTTTAAGTGAGAGTGCAACAAATGAGAATTTAATTTGTTCAACAAAGAAAAAAAAAATGGTTTATAGATATTTGTAAATTAAAATATTTAGTCGTTAGAAAACTGGCTTTTTTTTTTTTTTTTTCAATTTTCAAGGACTTGTACGGAAACTTAGTTAATTGAAAAATCAGTCGCTTCAAATAATACCTTTTTATTTGATTTATTATTTAACTTAAGTCTGCAAAAAAATTATTCTCCTTGGCTTTCTACTTTTACCTTTAGCTTTAATTGAGCCTACGAATTTATAAAAAAAAAAGATCCATTATGTTAATTGCTTTCCCGTTTATGCACGTGATGCTGAGTTAAAAATACAACCGTAAAAAAATAAACAATCCTCTTTAAAATAAAACTGGTTGACCTAAAAAAAAACACTTACAACATATCTGACACAATCCGATTTTAAAAGACCATATTCATTATTTTTACACGATTGAGCCCAAAACCATTCTCCATCGACAATTTCATAAAAAACTCGATATAATTCACCTATTTTTTCAATGTTTAATACATCATCCTCTTCATTAGTGTTATTATTTTCTAAATTTTGAATCAAATCAAATTCAATTTTGTTCGTATCGACTCGTTTTTGTTCATATGTTTTAATACTGACATAAAATTTTTCTAAATGACACACACGATTCGGTGATAAAGGCTCTTGAAGTCTTTCGCCTTTAACCAATTCGGAATAGTGCATGTAATAACTAATGAGGGTTTCGAGTTTGTCAAACTGTCTACCTCCAATGTAATAGTCGCCAAAAACGGCTGTTATTCTTTAATAAAACTAGTTAGAAGTTAAAGTATTAAGTGGGGGTTTAACAAAAAAAAGTACTTGAAATGATGTATAGTGGAATTGTATGAATAATAACTAAGGACATAAGATCCGTTTGATTTTTCGCTTTCGCGTACTAAAAAACTTCCTGGTTTATTAAAATCTTTTAATAATAGATCAGCACGATTGCGATCAAGTCGACCGTGATACCAATTATCAATACTCGGTGCCTCTTTGTCAATAGGCACTATGGTTAAATTTTGTTGTTTTTGTTTTAAATGATACAAAAAATCGGCATTTGTGTACGAAGATAGACAATTATTCGAAGACGATGAGGACAATATTGATTGAGATTGATTTATTTGGTCATTTTGATTCGAATTAAAATTCATTTTTTTAAAAAATTTTAATTAAAAATTAAAAAAAAAATTATTTTTTTTTTTTTTTTATTAAACAAACATTCGAAACAAATAATAATTATTTAGAAAAAAAAATAAAATACATCAAAACAAAAACACTAAAAAATTTTTAAAATTAAAATTTTTGATTGATTAAAATTTTTCTTTTTTTTTTAGAATAATTGAAAATGAGTTGAATAGAAAAAGAAAAAAAAGTATTTAAAGTAGTAGTAAATGGAGAATAAAGTAGGCGTTTTTAAGTTTGTCTTTCTCTCTCTCTCTTTATTTCGTAGTGTTATGAGGATTTTTTTTTCGCTTAAGTTCAAAACTCTTAAAATGAACTTTTCATGCGCTTCATTATTTTCCATCTAAATGAAAGGCTGGTCTGCTATTAACTCTTAGAAAAATTAAATTAATTCAACTGTGATAAGCATAAAATAGGTAAATGCGATGAGATACGGTATGTATCTTTATGATAAATTTTTTTGTACGAGAAATTTTAAAATAATTTAAATTTAATTTTAATAAAAAAAAAAATAATATTATTATTATTTATATATACTTAAAATATTAAAAGTAGAAACTAGCACACTTAACATATACACGATTTTATGTTGTTGATTTATATTTCAATTTAATTGCATGAGTTTTTTTTCTTTTTTTTTTTGTTAGTTGTTGTTATTATTGTGCAGATACTCAAATTTGAAAAAATTTATTGCTTTTCTAATTAACTCATAAATGAGGGTATTCACTTTTGATTCTTCTTTTTTTTTTTTGGCATCTAGGCCAAATTGGAAACATAAAACAACAAGGTATAGTTCTAAGTTTGTTTTTTAATTTAAGGTTTTTTAGTTTTGTTGTTAACTTTCTTATAGAAAATACTTATAAATGCTTAAATTTAGATAGTAATGATAATGGACAATGGGAATTTCAAAATTTTTGTTAAGTTGACCTTTTTGACAACCAATTTTTTTGATTCCTTTTGCTTTTAATTTTTAATGTAGTAAATAAATCTTTGTCATTACGAATTAACCTAAACAAGCTCAAATGATGAAGAATTAACACTACCTCTAGTTTGATTTCTATAACTTTGCTATCGCACATTATCATTATTATTATAAACTTATCTTTAACGAGCTTGGTTCGCGGAAGAGATACTGCACTGCTCCTGAAAAAAAGGCGTACCGTACCGTTTTTTGAAATTTTAACTAACAATTAAAATTTCTTAAATTTTATTTTCTAGTACGGTACGGTGGACTGGTACGGTAAGATAGTAAGGTACGGGGTACGTCTTTTTTTCAGGAGCCGTGAAGTAATATTACCTGCAATTCCTAATTTACTGCTCTAGAAAATGTCATAAATAAATGAATTTTAGAATATACTACACTTCTACAAAGCTTTTGGTGGCAAGCGTAGCAAGTACCCTCCGTATCAAACCGTATCCCCTCCGAAGCATACCGTACCGTACTAAACAAAAAAAAAATTTTAAATTATTTGACGCTCAGACATATGAACCCATTATTTTTAAGGTGGTTATGGGTTGCCCGAAAATTTGAGTATTTGGTTTGGTAACCCATAAAGCTGAATCTTTGTCAAATTCCCAAAACCCAAATTTTGTCGAAAAAGAAACTAAAAAGCTAAATGTTACACAACCCAGACCCATACCTGAAATCCTGAAATTTCTGGGTAACCCATACTCTAGCCGAATCAAAAACCTCAATTTTTCGGGTAACCAACACCCAGCCAATACCATAAAATTAATGAATTCATATGTATGTTAACCCCTAAATTTGCAGAAAAAAAATATTGAGTACGGTACGGTTCGCTGTCCACCCGGTAGAACTGAAGTACAAGTAATGAAGAGCCCTCGCGGAACTATGTGTCTACATCACCACAAAACGAAACATTCGTAGCTAAATAAAAGTTGGAGCTTATCAGATATGAAAAAGAATATCAGATAAATCAAATGTAACCATGCTTTTCAAAATCTTGGCTCATATCTCTGTTTGGAAATCGACGTGTAAGTTGATCAATTGAGATAATTTTTTGAATGATTTTTGCCGGTGCCTCATAAATATACAATAAAAAAAAACTATTATGTAATGAAATTAATAAATAAAATCTACTCCCTCTCTTTTATTAATTGAATTTAATCATTCTCAATGAGCCGATGCGGCATCAATTTTTTTCATAAACTTTATGAGAATTAATAATGAAAAAATTATAGCGAAACTCGTAAAAAATCACTCGAGCAATAATGTATAAATTGAATTTATCCAAAGTATGTTGGTATAGCTTTCCTACGACAAGTATAAAAAAGTATACAACAGAGAAGCACGCTTAAAAGTCTTGAAATACTTTTATAACAAACTTAAGACTTTGAACAAAAAAAAAATTTTAAATTACATAATATCTTAATATAAACAAGCCTTGACATGTCATGCCTACACACTCACACTAAAATTTCAACTGTTTATTCAAAAAAAAAACAAAATTAATCAGTTTTAAAAAAAAAAGAGTGTATGCTCAAGTGGAAAAAATAAAAAGAAACTTAAACACAAACAAGCAATCATTCATCTAATTCCGTAAATTGTTTTATGTTGTAAACAATTTAAAGCAAACTTTTAATAAAGTTCATTCGGATCAAGTGGAAAAAAAAAAAAACTCTACTTAATTTTATGTCATTCAAAGAACCAGAAGAGAAAAAAAAATATACAAATTACTTTCTCTCTCTCTCTCTTTCTTTTTTTTTCTATAAAATTATGTTCAGGGTATCATTAGAATTCTATTCAAGAAAAAAAAAAGATAGAGTATTACACAATTCTAAAAAAAGAAACATCCCGTCAACATTATAAGAATAAGATGATTTTATTTTTTAATTAAAAAAATTCTTTTTTTTTTGTTTTTTTTTTTTGTTTGAATTATTCAACAATTATATAGAAAGGATTTTCTAACTGATAGTTTCACAACTAAAAGAGAGAGAGAGAATTTTCAAATGAATCAAAAAATTAAAAACGAAATAAAATAAAAAAAAACGTAATTGAGACAATTTTAAATGCGATTTTAAATAATTACATTTTCGAATAAAAATCGATAAAATAAAAAAATTTGAATCAAAAAAGCCTCAATTTTATACCTATACCATTCATTAGTTCCGAAACTTATAATTAAATCGTTAAGTGAAGTAAAAGAAATAATAATCAAAATCAATTAAATTCACCTGTACATTTGTTTTGGGGTTATATTTAAGCCTTTTTTTTTTGATTGGGTGATTTTTAAACACCTGTCATATTTTTTGTTGCTCAAAAAAAGTAAAGCTTTCATGAAGCACTCGAATTTTCTTTAAATTGGAATACATTTAGGAGTTTAAATAAATTTAATACCTAGATAATTTGTTTGTATATAATTTTATAATTTGTGTAAACTTTTAACTTCTGAGACATTTGTTTAATTGTTTTGGTACACATACTAAAGGGCACTTATGATTTGTTGAAATTTATTTACGAAGCAAAAAAAAGTATAAAAAGCTTGTTATTGTCATATTAAAATGTTTTTGTGGTATCGGATGGACAAGCATACCTTTATGCAGCTAATTAAGAGATATTTCGAATGAGTAATAGGACAATCAAAAACAATTTTGGTTTTAGACTAATTGGTCGTGTTCGCATGCAATTTCCGCCTTAAAACAATACATCAGAGCAACTCTATCTCTAAAAAAGGGTGTATATGACAGCGATTGATGCGTCATAGCCTTTCGATAAAGTGTGACAGAAACTTATTGCTAGAAACATTAGCCCAACACTCATAACAAGTGTTATAAACTACTACTGCACGGCTCCTGAAAAAAGGTGTACCTCATTCCGTACCGAAGCGTACCTTAACGTACCACCGTACCGTTTTTTTAAATTTTGAAAATTTAACTAAAAATGAAGGACCTATGTTTTTTTTTAAATTTTATTTACCGGTACGGTACGGTTGGATGGAATGGTTGTATGGTTATCCCTGGCGGTGAATTGTCCCCTAAATTATTCTCAATGTATATTGAAGATATAAACTGTTAAATTGGTAATCAAAATCAAGAAAATTACAATGGATGTCATTTTATATGCAATTGGCATAACAATTGTGAGTTATAGTAGGGACGGGATGCAGAAGCAACTCGATGTCGTAACAAATTATGGTAGAGAAAATCATATAAAATACCAAACCGTTTTTATGGTCTTCAACCATTCGATAAATAAACAAGCCAAAGACAGGCTTGTAGACAATCCCAATGAACCGCTTACTCTCGACAGTGTTTAAATCAAGAGAGTTGACCAAATGAGATATCTGTGCGACGAAATTAATATCTTAAGCTGGACCATAAAGATCACGGGAAAAGAAGGAAATCTCTAACGATTAGTTCACTAATGAGACTGAAAACTATGGGCCTAATTACGAACCACATGCACCCGTATACTAAAGCACAAGCTTACAAGGCCTTCATTATGTCGGTATTTTTGTACGATATTGAAAATCAATTCATCACTAGAATACACTTTAACTAAAGAGGTTTTGAAAGTAAGTGAAACTTTTGCTTCTAAAAAAATGTTTTGAAAATCAAAATGGCGAAAAAAATTCGGACACATTTTACAATAAGTGTCGATAAAAACTAAAAATTTTAGCTTTTTGAGCGAAACTCGAAATTTACTGATACGTCAAACTTAAAGCTGCCAACTTAAAAAGAAAATCGGTCTTAAAATAGATATGCAATAAAATAGATATTTTTCGACCAATATTATTTTTCGAAATTTTTTTTTTACTTTAAGCGAGATTTATTCAATTCATCCCGAAGTATTTCTTAAAATGGGAAAAAACGTGATAAATTTACGTTAGAAAGTGTCGGTTATCCCTAAAAAACGAATCGACCTTCCGGGCGACCGGACCTTTTAAAGAAAATTAAATTTAGGTAAAAATTCAAAGACTGTTCTTCGATTATTCTTTGAATCTAAACTTAAGACAAACAAGAAATAGATCATTTTGTGTGTGTTGAAGGACCCGTTTGTTCTGTAAAAAAGGCTCCGTTGGTTCTCAAGTGAGCCCGGTTCAAGGAGGCTTCCTGATTTTTTTCTTCATAACCATTACTTTTCAAAAATGAATCGATATTAAAGAATTTTGGTATCGAATGATATCAAAAAAAAACGGTTAAACACACTCTTCATAAAGTAATCATTGATCTATTTCCCAAAAAAAATGTGGCCCGTGTTATAGCGACATCTGTCAAAGGCAAGGTTCGGTTTAAAAGCTCACAGAAAGTCTCAAACGGATCAAAAGGCGAGAAACGAACAAACAAATTTAAAAACATCAAAATTTAGAAAGAGTAAAATAATTTGAAAATTTTCATGTTTCGCAAAATTACAATATCAAAACCACTCTTTCGGGTTTTGAAACCCAATTAAAAAAAAGGGTGTAACTCTTGAGATTATCGATTTTATCCTTATTTGTCAGCCTATCAAAAAAACTTTTTCTTTCACTTTTAAAAATTAAATTATCAAGTTATGAAGAAAAAAGAAATTTCACTTTAATTAGTTTTGGAATCTAATTTAGTTCTATTTTAAAAAAGAAAAGGCTTGCCATTCATCCCACTGTCAATTACTGAAATTATTCCAATGTGAAAAACAAAATGACAATTTAATTTTTAATCACATCAAGTAAACTTAACATGAAACTGTATGACTCTGTAAAAAATTAAAAATATGATTGACACTTATAGCCGGATCGTGGTATATCTACATCACTCATTTTTATATTTATCGGGCTATTTTATGTTTAAAATTACTTGACTAGTTATTTTTTTTCTGAATAAAACTTGAATAAGAATGACGCTTTTTGATTTATGCCCATATCATAATTTTTAAACCTATAATTATCAATTTCTTTTACACACCTTCTCGAGGTAGACTTTACTAATTTGTTTTGATAAAATTTACAGAAATAAATTATTTAGCCAAAAAAAAAGAATTCTTAGCACTTATAAAAAGCCATGCAACATAAAAAAAAACATTGGGTTATTTTATTGTGTGTTTTTTTTTGTTTTAGAAGAGTTCAAACTTATTGTATTTAAGTGTGCTTATGAAATAATCAAAATTTTACATTTAAAACAAAACAAAAAACACTTCTTAAGCTTCAAATTATAGATTTTAAAAATAGTCATCGTCAAAATTTTGATTACTTAACCTGGAATTTTGTAAATCTTAATTAACAATCTCAACAACAATAAGACTCATATCATGTTTCATCTGACGAAGGATATATAAATCATGAGACCTCTTAGAAAATAATTATTATATTTTGATTGTTTTATTAAAAGTATGATTTTTTTTTGAATGAGTATGTAAATTCTTCAGGTACAGTACCATTTTAGGATATTTAATCAAAAGTCAAAGTTTAAAAAAATCCAGGGCGCTAATTTTGCGATGTTTTAATAATAACTAAATGGATAGGATCCCTGAAAAAATAACACCCCCTTTTATCGCTAAAAGCATATACCTGGGTGTTTTTTCTTTATTCTCAAAGCTATCTAAAATCAAAATATATTAGTAGATTCAGCATAGGAAAATCTTTAAAAAGGTACCCCTTAAAATTATGTGCTCAATTTATTTTCATGTTTTCAAACGAGCTTTAGTTTTCAAGAAACAAACACCCCCTCAGGTATACACCCCTTATTTTTTATGCACAAAAATTCATATTTTTTGGTCCTCTTTTAGAATCTGGAGTTCTTTTTTCCATATCTATAGCTATTTTTGTTCTCGAATTTGATACTTCAGCTTTTTTCGGCCTTTTTTTAAGTAGAGTGCTACAAGTCTTAAATTTTAGTTGGATAGAAAGTCTTGAATTTTTGTTTACTTGGTATTAAAAAAATTACTAAGAATACTTCTGCTATCCCCTCCAGTGACTGTGAAACGTTCATCATAAACAACGCCACTCATCCGAGTCAAAGCTGCAAACTCGACAACCATTCAGACTTAGCTTGGCACCACAAACCAAGCGTATAAATATTACGATATATTTTTGAGATATGTTGTCATGTTTCGGATATTTAAGATACTCCGGTGCAGTGCCCCAAAACACATAAATTTTCTAGCACATTCGCAAAACAAAATTTATGCATGTTTAAAGAAAAAAAAGGACACCAGTTCCAGAAAAAGCATCCAAAAATATGTATTTTTATACCAAGCGAAAAAAACAGGGGTGTATTGTTTAAAATGGGGAATTGTAGAGGGGGATGGTGTTAATTTCCCAAAATGTAGGGTTGCTTGTGGACATGAAAATAAATTGTTCCGAAGGGTGTTGAGGGCAAACTTTCAAAGTAAAGATATTAGATTCACTTATAAAGTAGAGGTGTATACATTTGGATCAAAAAGTTGTTTTTTCAAGAATCCGAAAATCTTTTTTATTCTTTTTGTTTAAATTTTAACAAGAAAAATAATAACTCTCTCAATGATTTCAGTTTGTGAGAAAACGTTTATCGAGTCGTTTTTTGAAAATTCAGATAGCGTTGAAGTTTTGAATTAGAGAAACCTTATTACATGAAATGACCTAATGACTACACTTTAAAAGAGGATATGATATAAAGGAGACAAATATGTTATTGCCTGAACAGTTACAGAAACTAGTAAAAGCTACGTCACAAATTTACGTTACCATAAATGGTAACCTAGACTTTGAGATGAACATCAGAATTAGCATCTCCATTCTCACCATTTATCTGGTTTAATGCTTTATTCAAAAAAAATTTAATTAAAAATGATCTTCTAAATTGTAATATTCTGGGATTAATAGAGTCTAGTTTTAGTAAAAAAAAATCAATTAATCATTCTGAACTAGCTAAAATCTATTCAAAAAAAAATATTCTCCACAAAAAAGTATTATTAAGTTTTTATAGAATAAATTCATGCTTCAGACGGTTTATTATTTCGCTCGTGAGCTAAATTTTTTACTAATTCAAGCAGAATAACCTTAAACAAATGTTAATTTGTATTGAAATATCAAGAATTATTAATAATTACTCTTTATAGAGCTTATGTCTATATTCAATTGGTCGTTCATCGTTTTTTTTTTGTTGAGATAGTCTATTAGATAAATTAATATTGTATTCATAAAGCGTAAGATTCATGATTAAATTTGATACTTTTATTTTTCTAAAGGCGTTCAAGATTAACTCCAAATTATCTTCTTTTTTTAAGGTATCAGAAAATCTAAGATCATAAAAATCATATTTAATAATTTAAATATCAATATTCAGATAAAAACTACATTTTAAAGACAGGATTAAGCACAAATAACATCATTTCTATCTAGCAATTATCGCTTTAAAAAAATTTAATAAAATAATTCTACCTTGATTAAGTTTTGAAGATGAAAAAAAACAGTGCTTTCCAAGCTTGTAATCAGAGAATCTGTGCTACGAAATCCGCAAGGAGCTTAAACTTTTATTTGATTAAAAATGGAGCCACTAAGGTTGAGAAGTTGCTGTTGATTGAGACAAGTCTGCATTGAATATTTACAGTCCAATCACTTTAATCTGGAGCCTCTGTGAAATTTTTTTCTCTGAAATTAGCTCTCAAAAACCGCGAAACATATGTACCGTAATCCCTCATTTTTTTTCCCGGTATAAATTAGGAAAAATTCAATTTGTACCATGTCACAAATTCGGTTTCTTTTAGTCATTTTTTGATAATAAAATAAACCGTCACAAAACATATTTATCCCTGGGACAAATACGGATTTATATCCGGTATAAAAATGAATTTTTTTATTGGATCGAAAATTACAGTAATGAAAATGGACACTGTGAAAGACCTGAGTTAATTTTCCCAAATAGTTAGTTAGTTTAAATGGCGGTAAAGACACAGTCTATATCAAAGCGTTTAGCCTTTTTGAAAATATTGACTAAAATTTACTAACGAAAATTCAGATACTTTATCTCCAATGAAAGTCTTGAATTTGTTGAAAAAAATGTCGCTTAAGCTTCTGATAGAGTATTCAAACTAAAAGTAACTGACAAACAGATGTAAATTTGGTAATCAATTTGAAGAGAAACTCGGATTCTATGTTATGTAAAAAACACTAGATAAAATGAACTTTTTACAAGTGCAATGTCTCTTGGTCAACGACGACTGACCATCAATTGAACAGATCAATTAAATACGGCTTTCTAATTATAAATCTTTATGAGGAGTAATAAAAGGTTCTCTTTACGTTTTTTACACTAATTTTAAAAAAAACCAAAAAATGTTTTATCCAGCTTTCACAATATTGCAAAAAAATTCATTTTTTGGGCAATGTGAAGATTCGTATCAAAAAACTTTTGTATCAAATGGATCAAAATCGAAAATAATTTTTCAAAGCCAAGCGGATAGGAAAAAAACTCTGCACAAATGTTATTTTGGTGATAAACATTTAAAAGACACTTTCAGAATAAGCTCTGAAAAAAATTGCGCATTTAAATATTTTAAAATACATGTAAATGATAGAAAATAACTACGCAACTTATTTTTGCAGATTTGCAGAGTTTTGCAGAGCTTATTCTGAGCGTGTCTTTTTAATGTTTATCACTAAAAAGCATGTGTGCAGAGTTTTTTCCTATCCGCTCGCCTTTTTTTGTACCAGGTATAAATATGTTTTGTGACGGTACAATTTACTATTAAAAAATGACTACAAACCCGAATTTGTGACATGAAACAAAAACGAAAATAATTTTTTGTACCTGGGATAAAAAATGAGAGGTTACTGTATGATTTATGACTTGGTGCATCTTAGAAATCTATCGAATTATTTAGGGGGTCGTCGAAGTTAGGGAGTGTTGAGAATCGTTTAGAAGTCGGTTGGAAAAATTGAATTCCAAACTTTTTTGTAATTAGTAAAACAATATTTTTATTCAATAAAGTTTTTCGAGAAAAGTCGTAAAAAAGCTTTAACTTTCAGAATGAATAATTACGACTTGGAGTATGCGGTAAGCTCATGGTGTCCGTATTATAAGACCGATATTAAGATCTTAGAGAGAGTACAAAGAAGAGCAACAAAGTTGGTCAAACCGATCAAATCTAAACCCTATGAGGTACGCCTAAAAGAACTCAATCTAATGAGCTTAGAGGACAGACGCCGTAGGGGCGACTTGATACAAATGTACAAGTTGGTTAATGGTCATGAAGACATAAATTTGCTCAACGGTATCAATTTCGCCAAACCTACCAAAATCAATCTAAGAAGGCAGCACAAAAGCCGATTAGTACGTGAAATCAATAAAAAAGGCTCATATCGATATAATTTTATCACAAACCGAGTTACTTCAAGTGGGAATGATCTACCTGAAAGTGCAGTACCAGCAACATCAACAAACAGTTTCAAGAACATCATTGATGAGAAAGTTTTTGGAATGACACAAAGCAAATGCTGCCAAAGCCCATCAAGGGCTAAACGCCTAAGTGCGTTGGTATAGAATTTTCTATACTGCAGCTCGCACTAACTAACTAACTAACCGCCTTAAGCTTTGATACATGCCGCGATACGTTTTGGCAAAGATTCAATCAAGTTTTTGTGTGTGCGGTATGGGCGCTTGCCCCGTTTTGTTGGAAAATCCAATCTTGTCCTTCTTCGAAAGATAGCTGAAGCAATAATTCGTTTTCCAGGGTTTTCTTGTAGACAAACTGATTTATTCGGCCAGTATAAATAGTGCAGCACCCAGTTCCATTGTAATTAATGCAACCCCAGAACAGAACCACCACCATTATGAAGCCTTGGTAAACAAAACTTCGGATGATACTTCTCATTTGCGAATCTTTTGACAAATACGCTTGATTTTCGGTTTAGAACCTCGAAATTTGACTCATCGCTGAAAATCACTTTAGACCAATCTTGAATTGTTCAATCATGTCGTTCTCTACACCATTTGAGCCTTTTTAGTCTGTCTTTATAGTAACATACGATTGAATTTTTTTTTTCAATACAATTTTTCTAATGGTGTCTTTGTTAACTCTAACCTCATCAAATGTAGAACTAAAGTCAGCAGCTAATTGCTTATAGCTGTCTGAAGGGTTCACTCTGACCTTTCTAAAAATGTATGATTCATCACGAATGGTAAGCTTTGGTGGTCTACCAGACCTTGGTAATTCTTTGCAACAGGAAGTGATTTCATAATTTCGCTTGGTTGTAAAGACGCATTTCTCGGAAACACCAACTAACTCCGCTATTTCTTTTTGAGTCTTGACCTTGTCCTTCAACAGGCCAATTATTTGCCATCTTTGGGTCTCGGTTCCTTTTTTTTACCCATTTTTATGGTAAAATTAGAAATACTGCATATACTACAGTTTTGGAACTCAGCGATTTTTAATGTTAAGTACATGGTATTTATATTGGAGAGCTATTCAAAATTAATTTTAAGAGCTGTTCTGACATTTTCAAAAAAAAATCTCAAGAATAGATTGGGTGTGGTTTAATTTTCTACGAAAGTCAAATTTCTAAACTTTATAGACAATTTATTTTAAAAGACAGAAGTTAGAGACAAAATTAGGAGTGACTGGAATATTTGTTTGGGATTTCCGACATATCAAAAGATAGATGATAAAAATATCTACAATATAGGATGGTTAGTTTAGTCCGATAAGTTTTAGTTATTTTAAGATTTATGATTAAATTAATGATTTTATTTTATTTTTCTTAATTTCTAAATGTATTAGACATACAAGCCGAAGGTCATTCAGAAGTTCCAAAACTGAACGTTCTTGAACATTCATGAACGTTCACGTTCAGCCGAATACATCCGAACGTTCAAAAGCTTTCGGAACCTTTCATTAGCTTTTGAATCCTTTCGGGACCTTTCATAAGCTTTCGGACCCTTTCGAAAAAATTCGACACTTTTAAATGATTTTAAAAAAATTTTTTGGGTTAAAAATGAAAAAAATAATATAACGATGTTACAAAGGATAATTTTCGTCAATAAATGGGTGAATGTATTCAATAAACAATCTTTGAAACGAAACACTGTTAAGTTTGCCTGTAAATAAAGCTGGACGAGGAGCTCCTCTTCTAGAAATTCCAGCTAAAACATGGATTTTCTGATTGTGTTTATAAACTCCAAGACGGCCCCTTGAAGGTTCCTCTTCTGAGTTTCTAAACCATCTCTGCCGACTGTAAAATTTTACTTCTAGAGTTGTTTCATCAATAAAAAACACATCATTGAAATTTTCATTGAAAAAGGTTCAAAAAAAACAATAAATTATACGTTCTATTCGGTTCTTAGGAGAGACAGCTTGTCAAAAACGTGTCCTTTGATACTTCCATCCTAATGCCTGAATGTATCTCCTGATAATTCTCTCTAAAGCTTTTAATTTTAAGAGTCGCTCTAACTTTTTGGCGGTAAACTTACGACTTTTAAAGCTCATTTTATCGAGATTTTTCAAATCGCTTTATAATTTATTTTTTTTTTTTAACCAAAAAAAATTTTTTTTCCAATCATTATAAAGTGTCTGAATTTTTTCGAAAGGGTCCAAAAGCTTATGAAAGGTCCCGAAAGGATTCGAAAGCCAATGAAAGGTTCCGAAAGCTTTTGAACGTTCGGATGTATTCGGCTGAACGTGAACGTTCATGAATGTTCAAGAAAGGAATTGAACGTTCAGTTTTGGAACTTCTGAATGACCAGGCTTGTACTGTATAAACAATTTAAACCAAGAAAATACTTTGATTTTTGTGATAATTGTCATATATCCAGATTGTACAAGCGAATTTGTTGTAAATTATATAATAAAAATTATTTTTTATAATTTTCAATAAAAAAATTAGATAATTTATTTGCATATAATAACTATCAAAGAGTTTATTTATTTTTTGATATCTTATTTCCCAACTCTCCACTGCCTTCTAAAATTTTATTTTTAATTAAAAATTTCAGCATCGTCAACTTTGTTTATCAGAGAAAGTCCTATTTCTTTTTTTTTATGTGTTTGTTTACTCTTGAATCATTTGGTTGTTTATCGAAAACAACATAGTTTAAAATTTTTATAATTAAAAAAAGAAAAACCTTCTTTTTTTTTTTCCTTCTCTGAAATGGCAACAAAAAAAAAAAACGATTTTTTTTTAATTTACTTGAAATAAGAGCATGAAACAATTTTTTAGTTGAGCAAAAAAAGAGAGAGAGAGAGAGAAAAAAATCTCGCTTAATATTTTCCTTATTTACAAAATTTCTTGTATTTCAATCAAATATTTCAAGTTCTAGTTTATTCCTTGTGTGTGTGTGTTTGTACAATCACCATCAAGAAATCAAAACTTTTTATTTCTTCACCAATACAACAATCAACAAATCAAAGTGAAATACCAATATCACTTATATAAAGATAAATATTTATCTTTTTGATCGAAATAAAAGAAAAATAATTTCTTTGAAAAAAAAAAATTAGCTAAAAAAATTGGATTCCTAAAATCTGAAAATCCTTAAAGTTGTTAAAGGTGTTATTTTTTGTTCGCCCCTTGGTCAATAATTATGGGCAATAAGATATGGAAATGTGAAATGTGTGAATTTACAAACTTAATTGAATCGGAAAAATGTCTTAAATGCACAAATACAAGACCAATACAAGCATCAAAAAGCTTTGCCATTGACGATTCCACACAAAATCGAATGTCATTTAAACAATTGTCTGTTGACAATTGGAATGAACTAAGACAACGTTTGAATCAACGTGCTAGTCAAACATCACGAAACTTATCATTTCGTAGTTTAAATCATTTTATAGACACCGAATTTCCACCGATTAAACAATCGTTGTACATGAATGGAAGTCGTATAAAACGATCGAATTTGATTCATTCAAACGGGTTTAAACAGGTCAAAAAATGGCTCCGGCCTCTTGAAGTTTCCGTTTCACCTGAGGAAACATTTTTACCCGTTTCATTGTTTTCCGATCCATCTCCAAAAGATGTAATTCAAGGTGAGTTGGGAACATGCTGGTTCCTAAGTGCATTGGCCCTGTTAGCTGAGAAACCGTTTTTACTTTTAAACTGTATGGTTACTCAAGTTTATAATTCCGATGGACTGCATCAAGTTCGACTTTGTCGTCGAGGTGAATGGATTGTAGTGAACATAGATGATTATTTACCATGTGATAAATTTAATCAATTAGTTTTTTCATATGGTAGAAGGCGTCAATTTTGGGTACCATTTATGGAAAAAGCTCTTGCTAAATTGTACGGTAGCTACGAGGCTGTTGCAAGAGGAGCTTGTGCCGAAGGTCTTCAAACACTAACAGGTGAACCTTGTGAGGTTTTATATTTACAATTAGGAGGTACTAATAGACCAGATGGAGAGGGGCCTCATCACGTAGGCATGCATGAAAGTTCACCAAGTGTTATTTGGCAAAAAATAATAGCCTCACGAAAACTTGGTTACCTAATGACCACTTTGTGTTATAATGAAAATTTGAGATATGAAAATTTCGATAAATTAGGTCTGTTAAACCGGCACATTTATTCAATTTTAGACGCTAGAGAATTCAATAATAACGGAATCAGGACTCAACTTCTTCGATTAAGTATGCCGCATTGATTTTATCAAGTCTTGTTTTTCAAAGTTAATTTTTTTTTTAAATCTTTTTTAGGAAATCCTTGGGGTCACAAAGAATGGAAAGGAGATTGGTCTAACGGTTGGCCAAAATGGCCAGAGCAAATAAAAAAAAAGCTAAGTGTTTACTCAAATAACAATGGTTGTTTTTGGATATCATTTCAAGATGTTCTCAAATATTTTTATGATATTACAATTTGTAAGGTGAGAGCCGATTGGACCGAGTCTCGTCAATCATCTTATTTTTATGATTATTCATATGGAGCTGAAGTTTACATGATAACTGTAAATCAACCGGGAGTACATCAATTTGAAATAGAGCTTTTCGCAACTGGACGGAAGAATCAAGTGTTCGATCGAAATGACGATCCTGACATTGATTTATGTCTTGTTTTATGCAAAGTTGACGATCCTAACAACAACTCGGGGTTGAGTTGTGTTGCTTTTGAACACAGTGTTGAATATTACATTACACTTTCAGCTTCATTAACTCCTGGTAATTACATGGTTTTCGCTACATCTATCAAAGCAATTTCAATTCAAAATAATGAAAAATGTTTTAATAAAGAACAAGAAAACAATCATTTTTCTTACAATATTATTTTTCATGGACAAACGAGTTTTGTATTAAATAGAGCTGTACTAGCAACTGAAATAATTACGGACATATTTTTTAGTGTAGCTCAAAAAGATCAAAGAATAAAACATGAACTTAATGGTATGGTTAGAACATACATAATTGCAGGCTCGTGTACGCATGGTATTTTTATTGAAAATTTGAGTACAAATAATGCTGTTAAAGTAGCATTGGACATAACCTCATCAAAAAATTTGGAATCAACTCGTTTGAACAATTTAACAGTTGATTATTTATATCCTGGTACGAGACAAATGATTTCATTTTTAACACCATCAAATTATAGAAATGGTTATGTTATTGGTTATAAGTTGGATACTCAATTGTATCAATATTGTACCGGTGGTAATTATCCGTCGGTTCCGCATGCTTTTGCAGGTCTTCATGCTGTTCGAAAAATTTAATTTTAATTTTTTTTTTATTTGTAAATTTTTGTTTTTGTTTTGTTTTGCATACCCGGTATTTTTTTTTCAAATAAATTTTATTTTTTTAATAAATTTTACAATTTATTCCCTTTTCTTCAATTTCGGTTATATCTCGAATCGGCATTATTGGACAATCAATAACTAACAAACATGACTGTTTGGATCTATAATAGAGAACTTTGTCGTATTGGTACATAGGAACCCAAAGAGATGTTTGGAGGAAGATTCTTTTTTTCTCATGATTCAGTTTGCTTTTTCCATATATTACAATTTTCAAAATTTCAAAAACTTTTGATGAAAAACAAAAAAAAACCATGCTTAGTTTTATATTAAATAATCACATAGTAGATATTCTTTCTTTTTTGTTAAGTTAAAAATTTTAAAAAATCATGATTATCCAGAGTTCGAATTTCTACCAGATTATCTGGACGATTCAAAAATTTGATCAAAATTCATATCATTTTTATTTAAAGTTTCATCAAGCTGTGTATAATCCTTTTTTTCTAGGTAATTTACGGATAATAATGTTAGCCATACTTTTTTCTATTTCTATATTTTGTTCAACACTGGACTAACCTTGATCTTGGTAATGAAAAGTCATTACAAAGACAATAAGGTTAAAGTTTTCCTTTTTAAAAACTTAATAGAACTTTTTCAAAAAATTATTTGATTGAAAACAACGAATAATAAAAAAGATTTGTACTTTTGCCCAACAAAATAATAATGAGCACAATTTTTATCTAATTTTAACGAAATAAACTAGTCTGACCAAATGCAATTAGTTGATTTAGCAAACGACTTGGCAACTATATTGAAAAAAGATGAAGCGTTAATATAACAGATTCCTAAGATTAGCATAAATGTTAGAATATAAGTCACTGGTGATTCCATAGCTATTCGCGCTAATTCTTCGTTACCAATTTGTACAGACCGAATAGACATTAAAATACAATCTTCGCTGGCTGGTCTTGTGTTGTTAGAATCATCTTGAATAGTGACTTGACGGTCACGTGTATCTCTTCTAGCTCTTGATGTAGGTCTTGGAATTTTCTTGTTCATTTTCGATTGATCTACTAAACGAACGAAGTCGACGAACTGGTCGAGCTGAAGTAGAATTTGAGTTTGAAAGGGAACGGCTTAAATTTTGACCTCTTCAACCGACTGTGATATAGCGACATCTGTCTGATATCACTGGTATAATTAATTAACTTAACTTTAGAAAATTGAGTTAGTTTGAGCATAAAAACATGCCCTAAGACGTCTAACGAGAGGAACAGATAGACGGGTCCATAGGTACTAATGTAAGACACTATACCGACCATTACAAAACGATTTGATGTGACGTCGGTTGACGTTAAATGACGCTATTTAAAAATAATCAAATAAATTATTGTTGGTGCAAAGTGAGTAATGACGCGCAGATGACGTCAGGTGACAAATGACATGATTTGACGTTACCTGACTGAGGCCTTTTCCGAACACTTTCAAAAACAACGATATTTTTACGAGTAAAAATTAAAATAAAAGTCCTAAACCGAAAATTCTTGATTGTTTTTGACGATCATTTGTTTGATTCGTTGTAGTAATATGTTAAACTAAGGGTAATATGTAGGCTGATATTTTTTATAATTAACTGCTTTATGAACCTTATCGAAGGCTTTACTAGCATCGATTGAGCAGACATATGTCCATTTACCTTACTTCGTACAAGTATTTAGGACTTGCTTTAGTGTCCAAATGGCGTGTTGAGACGTTTCTCTATCACCGGTAAAAACTTAATCAGAGTATACAGCATCAAAAATTTCAAGATAAAGTAAATGTCGTATACATCTCAACATGAAACGTGTAAGGCGAATAACTCTATTATCGTAAAACATTGAAAATAAACCCGGATTTATACAAGAAAATTTTTTTTTATACTTTCAAGGGTTAGAAATTGACCAAGAAAATTAATTTTAAATATATTTTGCAAGCCACTCGCCGTTAGCAGAGAAGTACTAGGACTCCTGAATGATTCATGGAAACTTCGAAAGTAAAATTCTATTTAAACTTAAGAAAAAAGAGTTTTTGTGGATTAAAGCGTCTAAATGAATATTAGAAAAAATAGACAGACCCATCGTGCTAAAGGCTGGTTTATGTAATAATAGGATTTTTTTCTTAATTTCTAAAAAGGTTAGTCGATACGCCATTAAAATAGTTTATGAAAGTTACAATAAGCAGTGAAAACTTTTTGGCTTAAAAGAGGTATTAGAACTATAAATACCAAAGCAAAAGAAACACTTTAAACAGTGTAACATTTTGATAAAGAACTTAAAGCGATAACACTATAATTTAATTAGCTTTTGTTCTGTTATGTGTATTCATTGTTTCAGACGAATGTTTGTTTATGTGTAGCATAACACTTTCAAAAAGTAAACCAAACCTCTACAAATCTGAAATAATTGACGAAATCAAAAAAAATTTAATTAAATATTTTCAAAATCCACCAAAATTGTAACAACAATCGTTAATGGAAAAAAAGTTAAAAAAAAACGTCTGTTAAAGGCTTCATTTATTAAAATTAACAATGTTTCTAAAACACATAGAATGTTTTAAAAAAATTTTCTGAATTTAAGTGGATGTTTGTGTATCATAAATTTAAAAGGATTATTTAATAAAAGCTCCAATTTATTAAAACTTTTTCATTTTACCTTTATTTTTTGTCAAAAATTTAAAACCATTTTTTTAAAAAAACTTTCAATAATGCCCTTCCATGATTACACTGCGAGAAAGAATTCGAACGTAAATACTTTAATTTCATAAAGCAATAATTTAATTTTTTTTCTTTTACAGCTTTCAAGAAATTCGAAAAATTACGGATCAGATCTTGAAGACTCTTTTCAAACTGATAAATTATCATTGCAGAGCTTTCAAGAGCCAAAAAAAGAACCAGTCAATGTTAAATATGTTAATCCTCAACCTACTAAGACTCAAAACAATTCAATTCAAGTATTACCTCAAATTAACCAAAAAAATTTCCAACCAAGACAATCATTACCTAATCAAACTAATAATCAACAATTTCCCAATCAAGTTGTACAATATAGATTTTTAAATCCTCCTGTTCAATTACAACCTCAACCGGTTCCACTCATTTTGGCACCACCTCCTCTCCAACAACAACAACAGCCACAAGTTCAACAACAACAACTCCAGCCACCACAGCAACAACAACCACAAAAAAAGCAAGTTGAAACCCGAAGCATTTTCGTAGGCACAGACGACGTAGAAACAGCTAACAAAGGAACCCAAATTGAAAGAGATTTAGTAAAAATAGTTTCAAAAGGAGTCAACACAGATCTCAGAGCCGATCAGTTACAATTGAAGCATGTTAAACCTCAAGTTAATTATTTCAACGAAGGATTTAGGACCTATTATGATGATGTAAGACTTTAAAAATAATTAGGACGAATTTTGATATTTTTTTTAATAAGCATGCTGATGTACTTGGTGTAATGTGTTTTTTGTGCTGGGCAAATTGTTGTTCCAAATGTAATAACATATGTAAAGGATGTAGAAACACAATATCGTGTCCTGTTTACTGTTGGATATGTTTTATAATACCAGCATTTTTAATATTAATTGGTGGAATTGTTGTTTGTGTTTTAATATATCTCAAAGTTATTTCTACCTAAACTGAATTGATTGGCTTCAATTGTATAATACATCTAGCATGAATTTAAAAGATTTTAAATGAGGATTTTTTGTAAGTTTTCTTTTGTATACATGAGACTTTTTGGTATGATATTTCATAAAATAAAGAAATTGACTTAGTTTTTCGCTTTGATTATATTATAATTTTGATTACCTTAAAGTAAAAAAGAACTTTTAAAATTAGTTTTAAGAGAGCTTTTTTTAAGATAATAAACTTTTATATTCAAAAAAATTAACATTTTATTTAACCCTATAGGTGTCAAATTTTACACAAAAAAATGTATGAACAAAATATTTTTTTTAGGAGAGGTGGAGTATACCTCGTTAACCCCGTAATTTTAGTTAAACTTGAGAAAATTTCAAAAATAAAATGGAATAATCCTGAGAATCTAAAAAAAATGTTAATTAGATCAGGTATTCTGTGAAAGCAACAGCCCAACACAATGCTGTGGATCCCACTTCGATTTTTTTTAAAAAAATTTTTTATGCACTTTGTCCTACATAATGAGAGCTACAAAATATTTCCACTTTCTTGTTGTCAATAAAACACCTCGAGGCATGTTAAGTACTGTACGGTACGTTCCAAAACAAAGTTAACAACCGGTTTCAACATTGCTTCAACCGATGAGCCACAAAACGCATCAAAACAGAAAACATTTTAAAACATGTTTTGAAACAAGTTTCACAGTAGTTTTAAAAATATTTTTTTAAAGCTATGATCTACTTGTCGGTCTTTTTCTTCTATTTTTTTCTATAATGAAGCGGCAATTCATCTTTTAAATCTTAGTCAACAAAATACGTTAAAATTTTAATATTTTGTTGAAAATAATTGATCTTTACTTTGAAGGAAGGTCCAAAATTTCGGCTCTTCTGTAATTTTCTTACATAGGAAGGAGGGTATAACCATGTAATTTTTTTAAAATGGACCTTGTTCACAAACAGAAGAAACATTGTTCAATTATTTTTTTTACTGTTTCAGTTACATTAAAACGTGACCTCGAGCTTTATTATATCTCATCTGTTTCCATTGATTAAAACTTGAATTTTTTAAAAACATCACATCCGACAAAACCTCGATTTGGGAATTTTATGGAATTTCACTCTTAAACGGATACCAAGCATTTTTTCCCGGTAGAGTAAAACACTGAGACGTGTGTAAAATTAAATTCTCTATCAGAATTTAACGTAAAGGCGCGATTTTTGCGACATGTCGTTATAATCGAATTTCGAATTTAACGACATGTCGCTCCAATATTAAAAGATGGGATTTTTTTTTTCAATTCGATTTTAACGACATGTCGTAGAAATCGCGCCTTTACGTTATATAATAAACATATAATTTTAGGTGTTTTTACACAGGAACTAATGATTTTTTTGAAGCACCTCTTTCAAGAGTTAGCACCTTCTATGTTATAAATTTGATTTTTTCAGAGATGAAAATTAGTGATGGATTTTTGAATTAGTGTTGAATCCAGCAAAATCTATTTTAGCTAAAATTTAGACATTTTTAAATTCTCTATCAGAAAAGCAAACGTGTTTTAGGGTGTCTCTGAAAAATATTCAAATAAAAAAATAATCCTATATAGACTTATTTTTCCACTAGAAGGTGTGCTTATTTTGTAGTTCTCATTGTATGAACAAAGTGCAAGTAGAACAAAGAACAAAGTGCAAAAAAAATAATTAGAATATTGTGTTGGTTTTATTTAAATTAGGGCTGTTGCTTTCACAGAATACCCTAGATCAACACTTTATAAAAAAGGTAAATATATCGTTGCATATTTCGAAAGTACTTTTTAAACTCATTTTTTGGATATTTAAACAAATTAACTCGAAAGTCAATTTTTGTCATAAAAATTTTGAAATTCAAGTAGCAGGGATAATTTGCATTTATTTAAACAAAATAATTTTCATCAAAAATTAACAATTTAAAACCAAAAAAAAAAATTGTGAAATTTTATTAAACTCAAAAATTATAAGAGAAAAAAAAATATTTTAAAAAAAAAAGAATAAAATTCTTTGATTGCTTTCTTTTTTTTTGTAGTTAAAACGCTTGATATTAAAAATTACAACAAAATGTCGAATCAACTAAATTTATAGTTTTAATCGCTTGCGCTTCACCATAAATACCATAACCATCTTGTAATGCTTTGAATTCACTCGAATCCAATAAAGAATTAACATCAAGTCTTGTTTCATTTTCTTGTTTTTTGGCCGAATTTAATCCTGCTGATTGATCGTAAACATTCGCTACCATGCTAAAATCTTCAACTTGGGTTGCTTTGAATAAATTACAGAGCCTATGTACATGATACGGCATAATAGGGCCTATCAAATCAATCGCGTATTGGGTGTATGGTTCGCCTAATTTGTTCAAACTCTTAATTACATTTTGTTCTACTTTAATCTTTTGTAATGTCGCTCCAATAAACGATAGAGGGGCTAGTAGTGTTGGAGGAACTCCTGTTAATGGTCCACTACTCGATATACAACTTTTAGAATTTAATAAAAAGTTGAATAATGCTTGAACATCACTTCCTTCGGAGAACAATAGAGTTGACCGTGGGCGATTATCAAAATTGTAAGTTGAATCTTTTTGAGCGTTTTTACTATTTCGTTGAAGAACTGAAGCTTTAAAATTTACAGTTGAATTTAATCCTATTTGTTCTAGCCATTCGTCTGGTTCTTCACAATCATCATCATTTTCGTCCTCTTCTTCTTCGTCTGGATCGTTAGTTTTTTCTTCCAGCGTCTTTTCTTGTCCACTGTTGTTCAGATTCGAATTTGAGTCATTTTCATCATTAAAGCTTTTATTCGATTTTTCAGTCAAATTTTCGTTATTCGAAATTTCTGAATTTTCATTTTTAAAATCTCCCGATTCAGACTTTTTCATACCAACTGGAGCCAAAGGCATTGTAAAATTAATATCTTTTAATGCTTGACGTAAACCTTTTGTAGACGGTGTGAGTAAAGCCGTCATTTCTTGTGTACCATCAATGTTCTCCGCTTTAAACAAAACCATAAACGAATGAGTCAAAACATAAAAGTATGGACAGTGATTGCTCTTAAGACTGTTGTACAATGATTTAAAACTAGTGTTCCAGCTTTTGGATAATGATTTTTGAATGTCTGCATTCAAAGGCTCTGTGCTCAAGTTTCCAAAGTTTATGTTTCTTGGATACAAATTCAACCATGGTAGATACGGAAATGTCCAGTAACTAATCGACTCGAGGAACAATGTTTTAAATAAATCCTTGTTTTTATCATTCGGGTTCTTCATAATAAAAAATTTCAAAATTTTTTAAAATTTATTTTTTTATAAAATTTTACCCACATAAAAATGTTGATCCAAATTTTCATAAAATTGATTGTACTTTGAATAGTTGAGAATAGCTTCTGATTCATGCTGAGACTTGATTGCCATGTTACAACTAAAAGTTCTACTCGATAAAAATCTCAGTCGAGTTTTAAGAGTCCAATCGATTGGTAACAAATTTTTGTTTTCAAATTGATAAGTTATTTTTGGCTCAGCTTTGACTTCCGGTTTTTCAGATTCATAATTAACGCCAGATGATAACGTTGAACAAATATTTTTGACTAATTGAGGATTTAAAGTTGTTAGCTTTTCGCTTGGCTGACAAAAAAAAATTATCAAAAAATTGTTTAAGAATTATTACAAAATGATTACTTTTAACTTTTGTGAAGGTTCTTCAACCGGGACCTCTTTTTCTGGTGATTTTTTTCCACTGTTAAAAAATGAAAACAAATCATTCCTCTGTTCAAAAAAAAAAACAATAAGTTTAAATCTAATGAGTTTAAAAGTCTTACATCAGAAGTTGTCTCTTGTTGTTGATTATCGAATTTAAAATTAATCAAATTTGAGTTTAATGAAAACCTATTGAAAATGTTTTTTGTTATTTTATGTTGTGGTTGATTAAAATCATCGTTTGATGGATTATTTTCTGATAGTCCAGGTAAATCTGGTTTTCGTTTTAGAGATTTCGATCTCGATAAAGAGACAATTTTAGGTTTCTTCCATGGTGAAGGTGGAGGCTGATTATTTGCGTTATCTGTTGCACTCATTTTTAACTTTTTTTGTTACATCAAGTCTGTTGTAAAAAAAAGATCTTCTAAAAGTTTTGAACACAATTTTTTGAATCAAGTCTAAATTTTCTTAAAGCATAATTGCAAAATAAACCTTACAAAAATTGTTCATAGAGGCTTTTCTTAAGATTCAAGTAATGCGATGCGTCTAGACTATTTGACCACAAATTCGTAAGCCACACATACGAAAACTTGGGAAAGACAATTTTTTAGGGTGTGTTTATTCGGACCCTAGGGGTCTAAAGTGTCAAGACCTCTTAAAAACCACTACTTTATAACAGATAACTCTCTTTTTTACCCATCAACCCCATATAAACTAAAAATATTTTCGAAAGAACGTAATATACTAGAAGAAAAACTTATTGTTAAGGACCCTTGAGTTTTTTAGTTCATGCTAATGATTTATACTAATTCTGAAACCAAATGAAATTCTCAACAATTTGTTGTTTTTACTTTTTCAGTACTAAGAGCTCAAAGAATTCTAAAAATTAAGAAGTATTTCCTGAAATTTGTAGAGAATCGTCTATTGTTTAAGCGGATGCAAAAAAGTATGGGTAATGCGAGTCCCATGGGCGGAAATTATTGAAAAATGACTGAATTCTACGCCTTAGTTTTTTAAGTCAAACTGAAAACGTAAAATTCTTCATTAAAAATTGGGTTCCTGGGGTTTTCAGGAGTCTTAGATATCGATAATTATTTCAGAAATAAAAATTTTAGGTTGTATGATATCTATTTAATAAGAGTATGGTTACTGGACGATTAGTACGATTTTACAGTACGATTCCAGTACTATTCGGTTCTGTGAATCTATATGAGACAAGTCTTATACCTATTGTTCGTCTTAAATTTGTACACTTAAAAATTCATATAAGAAGTCTAGGATTCATATTTGAGCTATTGATAATGAGTGTTAAACAGAAATATAGCCTTATAAGAAATACACTTTAAAAATTATCGAATTTCTTTAGTACAATTGTTTTTTTTTGGCTTATCTCAACTTTGTACAGCTTGTACAGAAATAATTTTGATAAAAAATCTTTAATTCAGTGGTCCAAAAATGAATAGTAAAATTTGTACCATTCGAAAATTTTCTAACACTACGGTTCGTAAATGGTGGAAGTTTGATAGAAGTGAGACAAAAGAGCAAAGCTTTAATTGCCTTAGACATTAAAACTGGAAAAGCTCTTTTTTTCCAAAACACATCGGTTTAAGAAACCCGAATCTGTAATTTTGAAAGCCACTTAAGAACTAAATATTCAAAAGTGTTATCTTCTAAAACAAAAACTTTTAAACCCCTTTCAATTTGACTTTAATTTAATCCAAGTGACTTTTTCAAACTAATAAATAAATATTTAATTGAAATATAGAAATTTTTTGGAGGAATCAACAATTTTTTTTTATTCAAAAAATAAAATTGGAAAATATTAGAAAATTACTGGTACAAAATAAAATAACTCAAAAATAAAAAATAATTAAACATATTACAAATTTAAAAAAACTAAACGAGTTAAAGTCGATTGTCTTATTTGATTTGTTTGAAGCAATTGGTACAGAAGAAGCTTTAGCCGGTGCTTGATTTGCCTCTTGAACCGGATTTGCATCCTTTTTGCTATGTTCCGAACCTTTTTTTTTTAAAAAAATTTTAAAACTAGGCTCAATATTCTTTGAACACTTTTACAAAACCTACTGTTTGTATTAAGAAAGTAATAAGAAGCTTGAAAGCCTTTTCCATCGAAAACATTATTTGACTTGAATGAAACGTGAAAAAAGCTACCATCTGAGACTATAGTTCCAGGTTTATTGATACCACAAAAACGACTAAAAAATCTATCTCGATTTTGAAAGTTCGAAAGCTCTACATAATCACTTTTCGTGTCTGAACCACATCTTTAAATTAAAATTAAAGTATTTTTAAAATAGTTAGTTTTATTTTTAGAAACTTACTGGTCTACGCCTTCAATGTCAAATGTATGAAAAGTAATTTGGACTTTTTCAGTCTTAGACCCGATGAAATAATAATGACATTCTAAATCACGTGGATACAAACCCGGATAATTTGGTGATGAAAAATAACCACTTTGTTTAGTCGTACTATAAAAATATATTTTACATTCGCCCGATTTGTCCAATTCACCACTATCTTTTAAATTCATACCGAAGTCTAAAATTTTTTTTTTTTAATTTTTGATTAGCATAACATTTTTGATTAGAAGAAAATGAACCTTTTGTAAATTGGTATCTAAGCAAATAACCAGAGTAGTTTTTACGCGAATGCATACTTGATTGGGTAGTGTCAAAAATACGTCTCACTGTTTTAAATTTAACTTCAAGATAATTGCTTGCAGAAATTATTTGTCTTGGTGTAAATGATATGTTTATACAATTGCAAAGGTCATAGCTATGATTTTCCAAGTTTATACTCTCTGATTTTGAAGCGTCTTTGTACTTTTCAAAAGAAGTTGTTTCACTGTTTTCATAAAATTTTAAACAAACTGAATCCGAATAACGACAACTTAAAAAAAATTAAATTAAATTTTCACAAGAGACCTTTTTTTTGTGAAAGAAACTTACTCTATTTTATTGAATTTATTTACATCATACGGGTAATAGAGATCAAATGTTTCGTAAAAAAGTTGAATTCTTTCGCCTGGTTTACCAATAAATTTATATACACATTCAATTGATTTTTTAGAATTTTTTAAATCAATCAGTTCATGATATAATGGTGGCTCTTTTAGATACCCTTCGGTGTATTTTAAGCTATCAATTATTACATTATTATCGCAACAGTCTGTAAAAAAAAACGAAATTTTTATAATTTGTTTGAAAAAGTTTATGTTTGGTAAATTTTTATTTTTGACCGTATTTCAATCAAATTCAATCGGGCTCAACAAAAGAACTTGATCATTAAAATATTGCCGAGCTGATAAGGGTAGATTTGGGTTCACTAAAGTATCGGTCAACAGAATAGAGTATCAGTTGGAAACTCATATGATGAACCAAGACCCTTATAAAATTTTAAGATACATCCCATTTCAGACTTGTTTCATCCGACGTTGCCCGCTTATGCCTGCTGACGAACCACCACGAATATATGAATCAAGTGTCTTGAGTAAAATTAGACCAATAAGTCGAAGGGTATTTTACCTCAGATCAGATAAGCATAATAGCCGTGCCTAAAAAAGAAGATCAATAATAATGATTCTCAGATCTAAAAATAATAATTGTTCTTCAGTTTTTTTGATTCTCCTCGGAGGAATGGCCCGAAACTCAATTTTTTTTCAAAAATTATGAACATTTTGTTGGTTTTATTTCAATTTCGTAATGCACATCCACCGAATTAATGGCGTATCCGTACTAGGTGTACCCATACCCTACAAAAGCGTACTCGTACTGTATTATAGTCATAACCATGGCCGGCACCAGACCAAAATTTTAAGGGGTGCTAAAATCCTAAATAAATTTTTTTAAGTGTAAGAAGCAGGGGGTAATTTTATGCTTTTTTTCCATATACATTTTTTCATTTTTTTCCATCTCAAATTTGTCGCAAAATCATGCGTTAAAAATTTAGAGAATTGTCATTTAATCCTGATTTAATTCTTTCAATTTTTCAAAAAAATTACCTTTTTGAACCTTTTTCAGCACCCAAAATCGAATTTAATAAAAAAAAATGATGAAGAGTTAAATGTTTTCTAGGGTTTTCATTTTTCTAGCTTCGAACTGGATACGATTTGTGTGTAAAGTGTTGCATTTTACCCCTTTCACCATTATCACCCGAGCTTGTCTTTGGTTTTGAGATAATTTGAATGTTTTAGTTTTGATGAACCTTAGGAACTTTGACTAACAAACTAAGACCTCATGTTTTAATCTTAAAAACAGCTTTACAATTAAGAAACAAAGTAATGAAGGATTCCTTATCTCATTAATTTAATACAATTGAAAGAATTATTTAAATTTAGTGCTCATGTGCACTTGAAAAAGAACTCGGAGCATATCGTTGAATGACGCAATCTCCAAGTTAAAATTTTAATTAAAATAAAAATACTTAAAACTTACTTGAATTTGAATTTTTAGGATCAATATTGAAATAAGGCTCCGTTGCTAATTTATCCAAGCGTACATTTTTGTATGCAAATGATAATTTAAAGCCGTTTAAAAACACAAAAAAAATAAATTTTAAAAAACATTTAAAATTATTTTGAGTTATCATTTAAAACACTTTCGAACACTAAAAAAAAAACAGTTAAGAAAATTAAAAAAAAAATTTTTTTGAAGTTTTTTTTTTGATTGATTTTTCGAAATTGAACTTTTTATTTTTTTGTATTGAAAGCTTCGTCAAAAATAGAAAAAATAAATCTGATTAAAATAAAAATATTTATTTCAAGCTCATATCCGTATAAAGGTAAAGTTGATATACAGAGTTGTGATACTGTCAGTATTTTACTGATCAGTATCAGTAAATTTCAGTATTCAGTATTACTGATACTGTTACTGATACTGATTTTAAAAATACTGATACTGAATAGAGTGCAAAATCAGTATTTCAGTAATACTGTTTAATACTGAAAATTTTATTTGTGATACTTTTTTTTATTAATTTCAGCCGAATAAGTAAGATTTTATAGAAAAAAAACTTGGAATATTAAAAAAAATTAATTTGGAGAAACTATTGCTGCTATCCCTTGTTTTTTATTCAATTGAACTTTTTTTACCGCTTGTGTTTGAGAAAATAATTTTTTTGAGGGGTGAGTCTTTTTTTATTTATCGGTCTTCCTTTTAATATTTTCCTTTAATAATCCCTTAATAGAACGAAATGATATATTTTCCCATGAAATAGTTCTTATTATGGATCTTGTAAGATCTTTCAAGATGAGGAATCTTTACGGAATCATGTCAGATCTTGTTAAGATAATTATTATATCTGAAATTCAAAAGATTACTTAAGAGCAAGTTCAAGATTCTTATTTAAGATCAAATAAGATCTGGCATTTAAGAATCTTTATAATTTCTTCTCAAGAACTTGAATAAGATTCTTGGTAAAAAATCTTGTAAATTTGGAATTAAGATAAAGTCTTTGATCTTAATAAGAACATGAACAAGATTCTAAAAGATTATGAGGCCAAGAAAGCCTCTGTTTTTTTTTGTTTTTTTTTAAGATCTTTGATAAGATTCTTTCAAGAAAATTTTCTCAAGAAAAAGAGACAAGAAATTATAATTTCTTGAAATTTATGTTATTCAAGATAATTTTAAGATTCGTAACAGATACTTGAAAAAAAAATTTTATCATTAAAATATAAATATATCTGAATTAATTTTAGCGTAAAAAAAGTTTTCAAAAGTATATGATTTCGCCAAAGCAAATATCGTTTTATTCTCTGTAACTTACAATGAAACTGCACTTGTTATGTCCCATTTATTAGAGGCAAATGTTTGACTGGTTTTAAAGTCGTCGGATTTATTTTCTATTTTTTCTTTCAGATTTTTTTGATTCGATGAGCCTTAAAAGTGTCGTTTTTAGTTAAAATAACAAAATTAATCTTCTTTTGAGTAATATTTACGTTTCAAATATTGTGTATTAGGGCCACGAGTACCACTAATTTTTCTTCTAAAATAACCAAGACTACTTTCATCTGAAATCATTAATTGTCAAATTAATGATCCGTGTAGCTTAACATCTACTATTATATGCTTTAGAATGATATGAAGCGTTATTGTCTGATTTTTTTGACCAGACTCTTTAATGTACGTTTTTGTGAATACTTCTATCATTATCTGGGCTTTATCGATATCTATTTGTTCTTTGAAATAATGTAAAATTTTAATTGCTAAAAAATAAATTATAAATTTAAAATGTTAAAAAACAAAATATAACATCCTTAATTTTTGTTTTCAAGTTAATTTTTATTTTTGTTAAGGTTCGCCCAATCCAAAACTTCCACGCTATCTAAATTTACAGATTCTGACCACATTACCTTAGATAAAGAGGCATTAATTTTTGTTTTTGTTTTTTTTATTTTTTTTTTTATTTTTATATTTTTTTAAATTTTTAGAATATTATATTATTTTTTACCTTTTTTTTAGTTTTATTTTAATTTTGGTTTGTATTGATTTAAAGTAATTTTTTTATTCTTAAAACTAATTTATGATTTTATTTTTTGATTTTTGTCTTAATTAAATTTTATTTGGATTAAGTTTTTTCATTGTTTTTAAGTTGATTTTTTCATTTATTTATTTTTTTTAATTAATTTTTTATTTTAATTTGTTTTAATTTTTTTAATTTTAAGACATAATTTTATTTTTTTTTTTTTTTTTTTTTTATTTTTTGTTTTTTTTTTTTTTTTTTTTTTTTTTTTTTTTTTTGTAGTAATGATTTTTTAAATATGTTTGATTTTCTTAAGGACAATCCAGTGAATCAACTCCATCGCATGATCCTTATGAAGCTTATAAAAACTTCAATGTAATGTCAAAGAATCACGGCAGTAAAGATTCGTCAAGTGATGAAGATGACTAACCGAGACGACTAATCCAAGGTCACACCACAATGCATTCTCCTAAAAAAAATTTTATTTTGTTTTTTTTTAAATAATTTTTTTTTTTCAATATAATTTTTACTTTGATATCTTGCTCTTTTTGCTAAAGATCAATAAAGTTTAGATCAAGAAAATTAAAATATAAACACCAATCTCTTAAATTCCTAAAATCTTGATTTTTCTTCCCGTTTATCTTTAAGAATCTCTATTTTTTGAGACATGTTTCATTTTCTTTATTTAAAGAAAATAGAATGATTCTTAAACCTTAATTTTGGGAAAAAGATACTTCATTTTTTCTTAAATTTTCGTCCAAGTTTCTTTAATTTTTTTGACAAGATTTTCCAAGATTCTTTAATCTTGAATCCTCTTTAAAGATTCTTATAAGTCCATATACTGGACTTGCTGAAATCTTGACAAGAACTCATAAAGAATCTTTAAATGAACCTAAGCAAGATCTGGCCAAGTATCTTTTTAAGATCTTGAGCAAGATCTTGAATGGAATCAATTCATGGGTTATGTAAATAAATTAACTTAGAATATTATAAAAACAACGTTAAACAAGTTGTGATTAAATTCCTTTCTTATATCAAATCAAGTTTCTGCTTATTTGTTTCCATTTCCTTAAGGGGTTCATTTGAGAGATCTCTGTATACAGTGAAGGTAACATTATATCATGTGTAAAATGTTTTTTAACTTAAGAAAATACTGATTGGCTAAATACTGATACTGATTTTCTCGATACTGATTCGGTAAATTAATACTGAATACTGACTGATACTGATGGTCCTAGTACTGATACTGACTGTTACTGATTCCCCTAAATACTGATACTGACTGATACTGATTTTTTCAATACTGATCACAAGTCTGGTTTTTTAGTTCATGCTAATGATTTATACTAATTCTGAAACCAAATGAAATTCTCAACAATTTGTTGTTTTTACTTTTTCAGTACTAAGAGCTCAAAGAATTCTAAAAATTAAGAAGTATTTCCTGAAATTTGTAGAGAATCGTCTATTGTTTAAGCGGATGCAAAAAAGTATGGGTAATGCGAGTCCCATGGGCGGAAATTATTGAAAAATGACTGAATTCTACGCCTTAGTTTTTTAAGTCAAACTGAAAACGTAAAATTCTTCATTAAAAATTGGGTTCCTGGGGTTTTCAGGAGTCTTAGATATCGATAATTATTTCAGAAATAAAAATTTTAGGTTGTATGATATCTATTTAATAAGAGTATGGTTACTGGACGATTAGTACGATTTTACAGTACGATTCCAGTACTATTCGGTTCTGTGAATCTATATGAGACAAGTCTTATACCTATTGTTCGTCTTAAATTTGTACACTTAAAAATTCATATAAGAAGTCTAGGATTCATATTTGAGCTATTGATAATGAGTGTTAAACAGAAATATAGCCTTATAAGAAATACACTTTAAAAATTATCGAATTTCTTTAGTACAATTGTTTTTTTTTTGGCTTATCTCAACTTTGTACAGCTTGTACAGAAATAATTTTGATAAAAAATCTTTAATTCAGTGGTCCAAAAATGAATAGTAAAATTTGTACCATTCGAAAATTTTCTAACACTACGGTTCGTAAATGGTGGAAGTTTGATAGAAGTGAGACAAAAGAGCAAAGCTTTAATTGCCTTAGACATTAAAACTGGAAAAGCTCTTTTTTTCCAAAACACATCGGTTTAAGAAACCCGAATCTGTAATTTTGAAAGCCACTTAAGAACTAAATATTCAAAAGTGTTATCTTCTAAAACAAAAACTTTTAAACCCCTTTCAATTTGACTTTAATTTAATCCAAGTGACTTTTTCAAACTAATAAATAAATATTTAATTGAAATATAGAAATTTTTTGGAGGAATCAACAATTTTTTTTTATTCAAAAAATAAAATTGGAAAATATTAGAAAATTACTGGTACAAAATAAAATAACTCAAAAATAAAAAATAATTAAACATATTACAAATTTAAAAAAACTAAACGAGTTAAAGTCGATTGTCTTATTTGATTTGTTTGAAGCAATTGGTACAGAAGAAGCTTTAGCCGGTGCTTGATTTGCCTCTTGAACCGGATTTGCATCCTTTTTGCTATGTTCCGAACCTTTTTTTTTTAAAAAAATTTTAAAACTAGGCTCAATATTCTTTGAACACTTTTACAAAACCTACTGTTTGTATTAAGAAAGTAATAAGAAGCTTGAAAGCCTTTTCCATCGAAAACATTATTTGACTTGAATGAAACGTGAAAAAAGCTACCATCTGAGACTATAGTTCCAGGTTTATTGATACCACAAAAACGACTAAAAAA
Source organism: Brachionus rubens (assembly GCA_022207745.1). Taxonomy (NCBI): domain Eukaryota; kingdom Metazoa; phylum Rotifera; class Eurotatoria; order Ploima; family Brachionidae; genus Brachionus; species Brachionus rubens. The sequence continues at coordinate 221,454 of JAJVHD010000090.1, read as the reverse complement.
TCTATCTCGATTTTGAAAGTTCGAAAGCTCTACATAATCACTTTTCGTGTCTGAACCACATCTTTAAATTAAAATTAAAGTATTTTTAAAATAGTTAGTTTTATTTTTAGAAACTTACTGGTCTACGCCTTCAATGTCAAATGTATGAAAAGTAATTTGGACTTTTTCAGTCTTAGACCCGATGAAATAATAATGACATTCTAAATCACGTGGATACAAACCCGGATAATTTGGTGATGAAAAATAACCACTTTGTTTAGTCGTACTATAAAAATATATTTTACATTCGCCCGATTTGTCCAATTCACCACTATCTTTTAAATTCATACCGAAGTCTAAAATTTTTTTTTTTTAATTTTTGATTAGCATAACATTTTTGATTAGAAGAAAATGAACCTTTTGTAAATTGGTATCTAAGCAAATAACCAGAGTAGTTTTTACGCGAATGCATACTTGATTGGGTAGTGTCAAAAATACGTCTCACTGTTTTAAATTTAACTTCAAGATAATTGCTTGCAGAAATTATTTGTCTTGGTGTAAATGATATGTTTATACAATTGCAAAGGTCATAGCTATGATTTTCCAAGTTTATACTCTCTGATTTTGAAGCGTCTTTGTACTTTTCAAAAGAAGTTGTTTCACTGTTTTCATAAAATTTTAAACAAACTGAATCCGAATAACGACAACTTAAAAAAAATTAAATTAAATTTTCACAAGAGACCTTTTTTTTGTGAAAGAAACTTACTCTATTTTATTGAATTTATTTACATCATACGGGTAATAGAGATCAAATGTTTCGTAAAAAAGTTGAATTCTTTCGCCTGGTTTACCAATAAATTTATATACACATTCAATTGATTTTTTAGAATTTTTTAAATCAATCAGTTCATGATATAATGGTGGCTCTTTTAGATACCCTTCGGTGTATTTTAAGCTATCAATTATTACATTATTATCGCAACAGTCTGTAAAAAAAAACGAAATTTTTATAATTTGTTTGAAAAAGTTTATGTTTGGTAAATTTTTATTTTTGACCGTATTTCAATCAAATTCAATCGGGCTCAACAAAAGAACTTGATCATTAAAATATTGCCGAGCTGATAAGGGTAGATTTGGGTTCACTAAAGTATCGGTCAACAGAATAGAGTATCAGTTGGAAACTCATATGATGAACCAAGACCCTTATAAAATTTTAAGATACATCCCATTTCAGACTTGTTTCATCCGACGTTGCCCGCTTATGCCTGCTGACGAACCACCACGAATATATGAATCAAGTGTCTTGAGTAAAATTAGACCAATAAGTCGAAGGGTATTTTACCTCAGATCAGATAAGCATAATAGCCGTGCCTAAAAAAGAAGATCAATAATAATGATTCTCAGATCTAAAAATAATAATTGTTCTTCAGTTTTTTTGATTCTCCTCGGAGGAATGGCCCGAAACTCAATTTTTTTCAAAAATTATGAACATTTTGTTGGTTTTATTTCAATTTCGTAATGCACATCCACCGAATTAATGGCGTATCCGTACTAGGTGTACCCATACCCTACAAAAGCGTACTCGTACTGTATTATAGTCATAACCATGGCCGGCACCAGACCAAAATTTTAAGGGGTGCTAAAATCCTAAATAAATTTTTTTAAGTGTAAGAAGCAGGGGGTAATTTTATGCTTTTTTTCCATATACATTTTTTCATTTTTTTCCATCTCAAATTTGTCGCAAAATCATGCGTTAAAAATTTAGAGAATTGTCATTTAATCCTGATTTAATTCTTTCAATTTTTCAAAAAAATTACCTTTTTGAACCTTTTTCAGCACCCAAAATCGAATTTAATAAAAAAAAATGATGAAGAGTTAAATGTTTTCTAGGGTTTTCATTTTTCTAGCTTCGAACTGGATACGATTTGTGTGTAAAGTGTTGCATTTTACCCCTTTCACCATTATCACCCGAGCTTGTCTTTGGTTTTGAGATAATTTGAATGTTTTAGTTTTGATGAACCTTAGGAACTTTGACTAACAAACTAAGACCTCATGTTTTAATCTTAAAAACAGCTTTACAATTAAGAAACAAAGTAATGAAGGATTCCTTATCTCATTAATTTAATACAATTGAAAGAATTATTTAAATTTAGTGCTCATGTGCACTTGAAAAAGAACTCGGAGCATATCGTTGAATGACGCAATCTCCAAGTTAAAATTTTAATTAAAATAAAAATACTTAAAACTTACTTGAATTTGAATTTTTAGGATCAATATTGAAATAAGGCTCCGTTGCTAATTTATCCAAGCGTACATTTTTGTATGCAAATGATAATTTAAAGCCGTTTAAAAACACAAAAAAAATAAATTTTAAAAAACATTTAAAATTATTTTGAGTTATCATTTAAAACACTTTCGAACACTAAAAAAAAAACAGTTAAGAAAATTAAAAAAAAAATTTTTTTGAAGTTTTTTTTTTGATTGATTTTTCGAAATTGAACTTTTTATTTTTTTGTATTGAAAGCTTCGTCAAAAATAGAAAAAATAAATCTGATTAAAATAAAAATATTTATTTCAAGCTCATATCCGTATAAAGGTAAAGTTATTAACTTTGTTGTTGTTTTATTACAACTTGAAATCTAAATAATAATTAAAATTTATTAGTCACACATAAAAGAGGGACTGAATGACTGACTGACTTATTTGATTAAAAAAAAAAAGGTTTTTATTTTCGACTCTAAGTTTATTGTTGAATTTTCAAGTTTTTCAAAAAAGATATGTGAATTAAATTTAGTCGATCAGGAAATTTAATAAAAAAATATAAGGAATTCTATTGATTTTTTTACACATGGAAAAATTTATTTTTGAATATTTTTTTAAAACTTGTTCGATTTAAGACACTGAAACAGACTGACAAAATTGACAGATTTTTATTAACCACATTCTGTTTTTAGAAAAAAAATGCTCTCCCTAAAGCGACTTGGCAATTTTTTTATGACACATTTTATTCTTACGGCTTACATCTCTAGGAAACTTTGCCTTTTATAACAACTAACATCAAAAAGGAAATTAAAAAAAAACGTTTTTACTGTTCAATTCAACGCAGTAATTTGATAATTTCATTGTTGGGTTACAGTTATTTATCGAAATATATGTAATTAGGATCTGATAAAGGAACACAATTTTTCTAAAATTTTTTTCTCTCAAATTTCAAATTTCCGAATTTAGTTTTAAAAATTAATTAATATGGAAAAAATCGAAATAAATTCACTTTGAGAAGTTGAAATTTTAGATTTGTTTAAAGGGATTGGCGCATGTAATTTTGTCTCTTTTTTTTTAAATTATTTATTGTTACAGTCCCGGAAATTAACTTGTCACATGATATCATATGATATCAACTGACCTCATCTGATGTCATCTGGTATCATTTGATATCAGTTTCCATCAGTATTCGTTGAAAATTCATAATGTTTGTAATTCTCTAAATGATTTCATCTGACATCAAATGATTTAAACTGATAGGAGCTGACATAATCTGATAACATAATGGTCATAAATTCTAATACGAACTGATATCAGCTGATGTTATATGATATCATGTGAAAAGTTAATTTCCAGGACTGTATCTAAGTTTAAACTCACGACATCTAGCGATTCAATACCGACTTATGGAAAGCTTGTTCATAATGAAGTGTAAAGATCAACTTGTTTTCTATGCATCTATAGTATTTTATCTATGCTTAGAATACTTAAATTGTGATAACATTGTTGCCTGACCTTCAACAAATAGTTTGGTATTTTTAATTAGAACGGCTTGATCTTGGCTTATTCAATGGAACTACGATTTTTTACGAAATAATCTGACAAAAGGTATCGTCAATGAGGGATTGATTTTTCAACTGACTAGAGGGGAGGGGATTGACTAGCTTCCACATTTTGGTCTTTTTGACATTAGGCCGGATGGATGGGACCGAGGAAATATTATCTCTTTATCCTAATTTATTAGTATATATCTCAAATAATTGTCAAAAGTATTACAACCATGGTCATTCAAAGCTTCCAGATAGTTATATGCATTAATTATTTGTTTCAGTGTCCAAAAGACTGTCTATCCTCAAAAACTTTACCGGCTTTCTTCTTGATAATATAACGAAATATAACATTTTGGAATTGTTATAATCGTTTGATTGATATAAACTATTTGAACTTTTTGCAATCCGAATCCATGTATTTCACACTCACTAAATGTCAAAAAGTCTCAAACTGATTGTGAAATTTTTAGCTCTGATTGGCGATAGGTGTATTTTAAAATATTTTACCGTTAACTCGTGACCACTACTCCAAGAACAAAGTCAAAATTGAGGTTCGTTCTATATGGAACTAATTCCATTGAAACCATGTTATGACAATTTTTCAATTTTTTTATAGAATAAACTTCAACTCCTGACTTTAGACTAATTTTGATTTACATTTGCCATGTTTAAAATTTCCCTTAACCTACCCCCTTATTCAAATTAAAATTTTTTCAAAAAGTTTCCTTATGACCCCAAAAAATTTAATTACCTTTTCTTTTGGAGATAGATGAAATATTTCAACATGTTATTGTGTGTCATTTTACTGATTGATTCTCATTATACTCCTTTAATTAGATATATTTTTGGCGGAAATTTGACAACAAAACTCTAAGAGGAACGAAGAAAGTTTATTCATTTTAAAAGATATTAAATTAAATAATTGTATAAAGACAGTACGCTTTATAGTCTAATATGCACTACCAATTCTATTGAGACATTGAAAAACTGTTTCTATAAAAATGTGAGAAGTTCTTAAGAAATAAAGTTACTTAAAAAATTCAATTGAGTATCATCCCAAATGAATTCAAATAATAGAAAAAAAACTTTTTAGTCAACGCATTCGATTGAAGATATTAAAACCAAAATCAAACCATCCTAAATATTAATTACGATAAAACAACAAATTAGAAAAATCGAAAAAACAAATTTTCGTTTGATTTTTTCTTGTAAATAAATACAGATTTAGAAAATTAGATTGAAAAAAAAAACAGAAACAAACAGACAAGAGAAAATATTTTAATTTTTAATTAAGGTTTGCCAACAACAACTTAAGGGTCAATTTTGAATATTGAAATTTTGCTTGGATTTCCTAAAGATATAAACTGCTCCCGTTTATTGATTTTGTCTTTTACTCAATTAACAAAATTGAAATTCTTTAATTATTGATAATTATTAAAAAAACAGATCTTATATACTAATTTTTAAAATGTGAAATACAAGTTGTTTTTTTTTATGACATGTTGAAGTATGTTTTGTTTTACATTAATAATGTTCTTCAAAAAACTTCTTTTGAACATGTCCAAAATTTTTATTGAAATCTCAAATAAGATTTTAATGAAAAGTAATTTCAGATTCTCTTACTCAGAAACAATTACAATCCGTTTTAAAATTTTATTTTAAAAGCTTAAGACTATCCTGTCCAAAAATTTTTGTAACAACTCTTGTCTAAGTAGCTTTAAAGAAAATTGAACCTTGACTAGAAATAAAAGTAATTTTAAATTTATGGTTTTTTTTTTAAACCGTTTAATTTGTTTATATTTACAAAAATTTCTTAATTATTTATTTTATTTTACGGTCAAGCTTAATAAATTTTGTTGTTTATTTATTAAATTGACTGGGATGATTCAAATTTCACTTAAATAAAAATTGAATACCGTACGTAGCATACCGTGCCGTAATTAAGGTGTACCTTAAGCGTAGCGTATCCGTCGTACCTTCTTTTGATGTACTATAAATTTAAAAAAACCTTACCACATTACCCACTGATTTTAATGGACCCTTGAAAACATACACCCAGGTGTAACTTTTACACGAAGTGAGGTATGCACAAAATTATTTTCATATAAGGTTGAGTAAATGGAGGGCTACTAAATTATACCATATTTAGACCCCCTGTGAAGTTATATGGGGATGAAAACTGAGTTTTCACTTTTCAGTCTTAAAGAATCCTCAACCAAAATTTTGTCAACTGTCGACTCAATTAATATAATCTACGGCCTGGAAATCACAAGAATACGAAGTTTTTGTTGGTTTAAAAAGTTGAAAATTTAACCCTTGGCTGACCACTCCGAATTCATAAACTTTCAGAATGAGCATTTTTAAAGACCGGATTTGTACGAGAAACTTAACGTGTACTAAAATCATAGGACAATTGGCTTTAATGTGTACTATTTTCACTATTCTCGTATTAACCTACCGTAAAACCCTTCTCAATTCCCCCCTGCTCAATTCACTCCAGTAGAAATTAGATAAGATCATTTGATACGAAAAATTTTTTTTAGCTCTTACAGTAAACTCGGAACTGTTTCTTAAGAAATGATGCTGAGGGCTTAAACTTGGTTCAGGAGTCTTAAATAGAACCGTAACCACACAAATGTACCCATTAATTTTAAGTTATTGGGTGGGTATGGGATATTCATAAATTATGGATTTCAGGTATGGGTCTGGGTTGAATTACTCATAAAATTTGGGCCCAAAACCGAATTTTTGTCGAAACAAAAAAACTAAAAAAATCAATAAAATGCCAAAATTTTATGGGTTACCCAACCCAGACCCATATCTGAAATACAAAATTTCTGAGTAACGCATACCCTACATGAATCCAAAACATGAATTTTTCGGGTAACCCACCCAAAACCTTAAAATTCATGAGTACATATTCTTGGTGGTAAAATGATTATTGAATTTTGTGTGACACTAACGCTGTTTAAACATTTTTATGTTCCTCAATTAAAGTTCCTCATTCGATTTTATTGAAAATATCAAGGCATATAGATCTTAAAAATATTTTGCGCTATACCATCGCCTCTCTTAAAAGTTACTGTATAAAAAATTTGAAATCAAGACAAAAAATAAATCAAGCACATTTTATAATAGAAAAAATTTGAAGAGATAACTATTTAGACTTGAAGCGTTTGCTTTAGCCTGTTTTGAGGGCTTGATAAATTTTATTTTAAAAATCAAGTAGCTTTTTCCTAATTGAAATAAAACTCAATAATTATGATATTATTTTTTCTTTAAGTATCAAATTCTTAACTATTTTATTTTAAATGTATACTTACTCTCTAAGGAAATTTTGCGATTTCTTCTCTATTTAACTGTTCGATTTATTTGAAATAATGTCTTCAAGGACGTTAAATCAAAAGGAAGTAACATTTGTAAAGCCTTAAAAATTAGAACAAAAACAAAATTATCATTTTAATAAAAAACTATAATTTATAACTTTTTCTTTACACTCAAAAACATGCTTGAGTGACAGTTTAATTAGATAGAAAAATAGATCTAACTTAAACAACAACAAAAATTATCATTTCTCCAAGTTTTTAAAGCAAACATTTCAAATGGAAACTTAATAGAGTAACAAAAGAAAAAAATCCAACATTTTTTTTCTTAATTAATCGTCTTTCAAGCCTCGTTTTATTTTTCAAAATTGGCAGCAAAATTGATAGAAAAAACAAGGCATGAATACTTAGTCACAAATTTTCATGTTTAATCGAGATTTTAATGATTTATATTTTATAATCATTTGAGTCGTCTTCTGTACAAATAGATACAACAGAAAACAATTGATTTTAATTAGATTAATTTTTTTTTTAAAAATGAGTATTTTTTCCTTTAAAATTTCAAGTGCCTCGACCAAAATATTGAAATATTTTTTTTTGAGTAGAAATAGATTAATTCAATCGTTTTTGTTGAATGATTAAAATTTTGCAGATGACAATTTATTTGTTCTTTTTTTGTTTTTTACTCGAAAATCTTTTATAATCATGTTTATTTTAAAATTATTTTATTAATTAACAAAATTATATTAATTTGAAAATTTAAGCTAAACCTTAGTTGTTGTTGACTCAAGTCAACATAAACAATTAGATTAATAGATTCATAATCAGTATCTCTTCCAACTTTGAGCCCTAAAATTCATCAAAAGTTGAATATCTTTTGAAGCTAATAGGAAAGATATTTTATAAAAGTGGACCCTGAAAACGATAGCAGAGATTCTAAGCTACAAAAATTTTCTATAATTATAATAATAAAATTACTCTTGGACCCTACAAACACACAAAATTTCCTTTTTTATACTTAAAAAATATTTTTTGATGCTTTCCCTTAACTTTTGTGACAAGATCGACCTACCGTCTTAAAGTTCATCATCAAAAACTGCCCATACTAACAGATTTTCGACCTTTCATGTTTTTTTCTTCGAAAACTATTATTCATTAAAATACAATTTATGACTAAAATTTACTGTGAAAAATTTGTAGCTTAAGTCCATTTTCGCCTTCTTTAATTACCAAGGTGATAAACTAATATAACAAGAAATTTTTGGGAAAGATTTCATTTTCACCAAATTAGTTTTTCGACAAGTTTAATTAGAAGGGGGATGTGTATAGGATTTGGCTCTTTACTTAAATTTAAAAAGTGGGTATCTTTTTTTTCTATTTTTCAATACTGAATTCAAATTTAAAATAAAGATGGGGTGTGACATATTATTTCTCAAAAAACACTCGGATACTTTATCAACAAATAGAGGGTGTGCCTTTTTCAGGTATCCGTTTCTTAGTCTGATATATAAAAAAATACTTCCGCAACGGTATTTAGGATTCAAATTTCAAAAAATTACCCCACTCAGACTTGCACCAACAATAAAAAAAATTAAAAACTAGCTGTATTTTTTTTAGAGAGTTGCCGCAGATTAATAAAAAATGTGCATACAGAAGTTCCTCTTGAACAAAATGGGGTTTGACTGAATATAACCCCATTTTTACTCAATTTTAACTTTTATAAATAGATATTAAACTTGTATCATTGTTGCGAAATTCCCGATTGTTTCATAACTAATTTGATAAAATAATTATGAAGTTTCCTTGCTCCTAAAAGCAGTTTATCCTTAATCCCTGAAGAGGCATGTATAAAAATTCGATTAGATCTTATCACAAGGGGACAAAAAAGAAATAGATAAATGCTTTATAAATCCTATTAATTTTGTCTTAAAATAGATTTTAATTTACACTTGAGTCTTAATACATTCTTGTAATTAATTTTGATTTTTTGATTACATCCTTCAAAGCTGCGACTTTATTTTAGCACCGTATACTCAATTTTGTTGGGAGGGTAGCTGATATTGGTATCTTTAGCTGGCAAGTTAACTTTGACATTTTGAAAAGATATTGTAAATTTTGACTGTAGACCATTACAGTTACAGTCGAATCTCGATAATCCGAATAATTCGATAACCGAACAGAATTCACCGGGTTCAAAGCTATTTCCTATACCTTTACAATAATTGATTATCCGAATATTTTAATCTGTACAAAGGTTTCTTAGGGCGATTTCTATTCGGATTATCGAGAGTCGACTGTACCTTGAAAGGTTCGAAAAAAGATTGAATAGTATTCCAAATTCTAGTGAAGTACAAACTAAAATGTCAGCTGATTTTACAAGACAGTTTCTAACCGAAATCGATACAAATGCTTTTGACTAGAGGACCAGGGCTACCGTTACTTAGCATTCATCTCGAATTCCTTAAATTTTATAACTGAAGTTAACTTAATCTAATCATAATCTTTTTCATTGGGATTAAAAATATTTTATCGAAATATTATTTAATTAATACAAATCTTTTTCTGACTATTTATGTCAAAAATTTTTAAACCTCCTTGATTGACATTAATTCAAGGTTACACACCAGAGTCTAGTTATTATACGCTAAATAAAATTCTGTTCATTGATTAAATGAAAAATGACAAAAAAAGTTGAACAAGTTTAAAAACTAAACCGGATCATAAACTGAATAGATAACGAATAGAATACTCAAACTTAGACAATTTAAAAAATTATACATATTGTTCCGTTTTCCGTTTTAATTACGTCTTATTCATTAAGTTAATTCTTCACCCGAAAGTTTTTTACAAAAAAAAATCACTCAATCGATTTCGAAATATTTTGAATACTAATTTTTATCGCTTATTGTCATTTTTTATTCGAAAAATATTGTATCCTCTTGTTTATAGACTCGACAAAATAAAAACTTGCTCAAAAATCACATCTAATTCTATATTTATTTTGTTTTTTTCTAAAAACCCTATTTGCATAATTCTTTAAAAAAAACTATTTGGAAACTTCTTGATAAAGCTCTTTTCTATTGATAACTGAAGACGGAACTTTACTAAGTATATTTTGGGATATTTTTGATTTTTTGGCACCTAATTAAAAGATTAAAAATTTTTTTAATTTTTTTAAAAATTGCAATCCAATTCAACTTCTAACTCTAAATTTCATTTTTCTCTATTTTCGAGGGGATTTTCAAAAAAAATATTTAACAAAGTTCCGTCTTTAGTTATCAATAGAAAAGAGATTTATAAACAAGACCTTAATTTTATATTGTTTCGGCCTTTTAAAGAAAAAAAAATAGTTGCCATTTTGATTTGAATCCCTCGAATTGTGTTACTTGAATAAATATCCACGTACATTTTGAAAGATATTTAATCGGAGTGTCATCTGGTGGTTTATTACGATAATAGTTAAGGGTTCCAGTATTTTGGGGTATGAATATTTTGTATTTTTAGCAAACACCATTACCAATCTTACGTTTTTCTCTTTAAGAATGTTTAAGAAGAATTTGAAATTTTCATCTATTTTAGAGACCCCCTTAGTTGAGTCGGTTTCCTTTAGTGATGGGTTATAGAGTTTTATAATTAAGGATTTAAGAATGATTTCCTGTTTAGATGTCTAAAATGAAGAAAATAGCTTTTATTTAACTAAGTTAAAGAGTCAATTTTCCAATGTCAAAAAGAAAGTTAATCTCTCAGAGTAATTATAGCGGCGAAGCTGGTACCTTGTCTTGAAAAAACAAAAAATATGCAAAGAGACTAAAACTTCTAGACTTGACAATGGTATCACCCTGTTGAAATTGTCCAAATTCATGTCCAGTAAGACACAACTTCTTCACAAATCGAGTTATACCATATTGGAATGAACTCCCAGAAGACATCAAGAATGCTGTGTCAATCAACAATTTCAAAAACAAGTTCGATAGCTACGAATCAGAGTCAAAGAACATCTGCCATAGAATATATATCATCATAAACATCTGTACGTTGGTACTTAGCTCTGTGGGGAAACCCATTGCAGATTATTTATAATAATTATTAATATAATTTTTAACGAAATCTTAAAAATTTGTCACCCGAGTTAAAATCTTATCAGCCAATGAAAAGATCTATTTTTAAAATTTATATCTATTTTTATTACCGAGTCAAACCATAAAGCGTAACCTTAGAATTCATTAGAGATTTCTCAAAAATAAATTTTATTAAAATAAAGTCCTATCAGAAAAGATTTTGTTTAATTTTTAAAATTGATTCGATTAATTTATGTTTAGTGAAACATGGTTTAATTAAAGAATAAGATAAAATTTTATGTTCGATTTACACAATAAAAAAAAAAGTTTGTATTAAAAGAGAAGATAATTCCAGATATACACAATAATTTATTGAGTTAAACAAAAATTTAATTAAAAAAAAATATATCAAAATAAAATTTTTATGCTTCATATGGATATTCAATAAGGGTATTTTATAATGAGAGATTAATTTGTAATTGGATCAATACATTGGTCAGCTAGAAAATGAAATAAAATATCTACGTTACAATAAAATACACACACACACAAAATAATTGAAGAATTTTTGTTGTTCTCTTTATGATTCTGTATCTTGTAAATCCAAGCTCAAATTGCGAAATGCCTCTTCTAATTTTTTGTATTGATAACTGAAGTTTGAGCTCTTATTTGCCTCATTTGAGTCTTCAATTTTTTTCAATGCATCAAATATTATGCAAATATCACCCTTTAAATCACTAATTATATTCGATACATGTTGAGTTTTGCTTAATATTTCTATACTCTGATTGTACGGGTTGTATCTCACAGCAAATGGGCGTTTTATTTTCATTGCAAACTCTCTTTTTTTTTATCAAAATAAAATTTGTTTAGAAGAAAAAAACATTATGAAATTTTACCTCATTTGCTGTTTGGCTTCGTTAAAAGATTCTGATTCGTAATAACATTCTTGAAATGTAGTTATAAGACATTCTTGTTTAATAGTTACATCAGGATCAAATTTTTTAATTAAAGCCTTGTCTGATAATGCGTGTTTTAACTCTGAAATTGATGATAATAATCCAGCTCCATACACTCTTAATTCGCCATTTTGTCTGCATAATCCAAATTCGATTGTAAAAAAATAACACTTGAAAAAAAAATTCAACAAAACTTTTCCATTAAATTCGAAGAACTTACTGTTGCTAAATTTTTGATATCCTCTTCCGATGCACCGATAGATGCCAATCCTATCTCATGTGAAAACTGAGCAAAATTAGGGTCAGCAAGTAATGGAACATGCCCCAATAATTCATGACAACAGTCTCTAATAAAAAAAAAAAATTACAATTATAAACTTGAGATCATCACAAAATCATACGGTTCAGGTGTGTAGAAAGGATCAGATGAATGTCTTATGTATTGGGTGCAATGAAAGACTCGAAACGCGAGACCGTATAGAAAATCTCTTGGCGATAAATAACCAGCAACAGGTCTAATGGTGAAACCAGTTCTTTCTTTAAGAAATTTAGAAACATCTTCCAATTGAGGAATATTGTCCTCTCTGTATCCACAGTATTTTTTTAACAGTGGCCAATTTTCAAGATACTCTTTACAAGCATATGTCGGATACATTGAAGTTAAATTTTTGAAAATAACACCCCATGTTTGAATCTCCTCTTTGGTGTATTCTACATATTTTATCGGCTCACCGCTAAATTAAAAATCGTTTAATCAAGAAGTAACGTTGACTTACGATTGAAAAAAATTACTATTTATATTTCATGGCTTGTTGTCCAAAAAACATTCGCCTCTTTCTGTACTCAGGATCTTTACAACCGGGATGGTCAACGTCCAATTCATCACCGTACAAGAGTACCTTTTTCGAACAAATATCCAATTCAGATATTTTTGTCGGAAACCATGGAACCTCAATGGCTTCAACTATTAAAAAAAATACAAGTCAATGTTTAACTAATTATTATTGAGAATCTACTTTTTCTGATAAGCTCTCCATTTGCATTTAAAATAGCAGAGTCAGTTGTATCTATTATATTTCCTTTGTCAATATGATACTCTTCAATACTAGCCTCAGACGAAAGACTATTTTTTGAGCTCAAAATTGGTTCATTAATTTCTATGTGAGATATTTGTCTTTTCAAAGACTTGACTAGTGATGTTACTGGTACATCACCTTTTTGCGATTCTAAATTTACAAATATTTCATATTCGGAGTTTGTTCTCAATGATTTTTTAGATTCAATGTGAACAACATTTATACCACTTTCCTAAAATTAAAATTTTAATAGAACATGAGGGTCACATTTACGCTCAATAAATCATTACTTCAAAAACTTTTAAAGCTCTCGCTAGACCTCCAACTCGATTTTTTAAAGTAAAAATAAACGAAGCATTTTTTCCTTTTGGTATTTGTTTAGGTGTTTGCTGATTAACTACTTTAACAACGTCAGCATCGTCCATTTCTTCATTCACAGTGTTTAATTGCTAAACAAAAATTAAAACTAATATCTTTGGGATAACTATTTTTTTTTAATGAATTACTTCCATAAATCGAAAGTATAAGGATCTATCAAAATCCATTTTTTTAGGAGTGATCTAACTTACGAATGATTGCGAAAAGAAATCTAAAGTTAAAGTTATTTATTTTGAATAAAAAAATCCCACTCGTTTTTTTTTTGAATAATTTTTGAAAACGTCAATTTAAAAAATAAGAAAAACTAAAAGATTTTTTGTTTTAGAAAAAACTTGTAATCTAATATCTATTAAAGTAGATGTATAATTAAAGATTCGATGGGGTTTGAATCGAATATGCCAAGAGAATGTGAAGCCATTATATTATTTGATGTCATTTTGATGATGAATTTTTAATCAGAATAGATATATATCATCAATGACAAACAAAACACTTTCAAGGTTTTAAGTTACATCAACATTTTTACAAGGCTTTTTTCTATTAGTCTGATGATTAATTAAATTTTTTTGTTAAATAAAATAAAAGAAATGGAAAAAATGTTTGCCGAATTGATTTTTTTTTAAAGATTCTAGACTAAAGTCAACTTATGATTGAATAAACATTAAAAATGAATGTTGATATCTAATTATCAATTTTATTATTTTAATAAAAAAAATTTAATGGCTTCAATGAGCCTTCCCAAAAAGAAGTAAATCTAGTCATCCTAATTAAATTTGATTTAGCTTCAATTTATTTTTGCATTTTTACAAGGAAAACCTCTTTTTATAGAGGCGGTGAGTTATGTCAATAATTGAATTATGGAGTCTTATCTTGTACATTATGTCTTTTACACCTTGATTTAGTGTTTTGATTATTTGAAGATATTGCCAAAAAACCATTTCAACAGTCCCCAGGTCATTTTATTTTGAATAATGTGGTGAAAAGATTTTTTTGTGTTTTTAAGTTTTTCGATTGTCGGTATTAGGTCTAATTTAGGGTATACCTAATACCGATAATCGAAAAACTTAAAGACTCAAAAAAAAATATTTTCACCACAAACCAGTTCCCAGTCAATATCTCTACTTTGAAAGTTAGCTAAAAACTAAATATTCTAGGAAATTCACCATCGAAAATTCTTCAAAATGATACATTCAACACCCTTCGGAACAATTTATTTTCATGTCTACAAACAACTTTAAATTTTCGGGAAATAAACAGCCCTCTCTACACCCTCTGTTTTTTTGCATAAAAATACATATTTTTGGGTGCTCTTTCAGGATCTGGTGTCATTTTTTTGCTAAATTTTTTTTTTTAATCGCCGGAATTTGACCTTAAAAATCGACATAAAAATAGCCTACAGACTTAAAACAAACTGGAAAAATTATTTTTAGGATATTTATTTAAAATTTTCAAATACGATAATTATTCCTTTGATATTTTTGGAACAGTTAAGAAAAAAAAGTGTATTAGACAAAACATCGGCAAAGTAACTTTTTTTCCATTCTTTTCGTAGTTCTGAAATTGTTGTTTTAAGATTGAGGCAAGAATAAAGTGGTGGACGCAAAAAAGTAATCCTTGTTTTTAAGAACGGATTTTCCGCGGTTTCCGACTTTTATATTGGCTATACCCGCAGTTTCCCATTAAAGAGACATGTCAAAAATTAAAAAAACGTAAAATTCCGTGACATTGTAAATTTGATAACCAAATTATTTATTAACCCGAAAAATACCGGAATAGGGAGAATAAACCCGGAAACATTCGGAAATTACGTACTATCAAAATTTATATAAGGATACCTTAATCATAAATCTAACTAGCTTTAAATTCTATTCCTCCTCTGTGATACAATAAATCCAAGTTAAAAAATGTGTTAACATCTTTCTATCATAAATGTCTCTGGAGATAGGTGAGCGTTTGTCTTAAAACGAATAGTTTTCTTTAATACAAGCTATTTATCTAAAATTTGAGCATTTTTCCTTGAAAATTTACGGAAATTGATATTTCGGACATATTGTAATACCAATAGTTACATTTAAAAAACCCTCACCTTTTCTTTTAGAGAAAGACTTAAACCTCAAAGCTGATAAGTTTGTGTATTATCTAGAACACTCACGGTCAGAATAAAATTGTTAACAAAACCTAGAATTAACAAAATCGAATCAAAATTACATTGTGCTACATTACGATCGTATTTTCAAATTCGTTAACAAATTCGTGATTTAACAAAATCATTGCTAACAAAATCGAGGTCAGACTGTATGTTGCTTTTAAACTAAATTTTTGAATTACCATAAATTCTCGTTCAATGTTACATGTAACTAAACCTGATACTCGGCTTTTGTTCTTTTTTAACCAATCCGAAAAAAGAATAAAGCTTCAGATTTCTTATCCTTATTTCGGATTGGTCTTTTAACCAATCCGAAAAAAGAACAAAAGCCGAGTATCAGGTTTAGTTACATGTAACATTGAACGAGAATTTATGCTAGGCTAGGCTTAATTTTTGCATATTTTTCCGTAATTTCCGCGTGTTTCCGGGTCGATAAATAATTTGGGTATCAAATTTACAGTGTTTTGATTTAAAAAAAAAAACCTTGCTTAAAACCAAGAGTGTTTACAAACGATTGAAACACAAATAATCCAGAAATTTCTTATTATTTCTCGTTCAAGCCAAATCGTTTAGTCAAATACAGTGCAGTCGCGTTAATCCGAATTTTTAGGAATCTCGGTTAAAATTTGTCTCCCATTCAAGCCTCTATGCATGCAAATTAAGGCGTTTAATCCGAACAATTTTATCTGATTAACCCGACTGCACTGTAGATTTAAAATACTTTGTTATTATTATTATTTTAGATTACGACAAACTTCCGGCTCAAGTAAAACTCGAAAAGCTTCAGTTGATTAAAGAAGCTTCCGAATTCGCTAGAATTAGATCTATGTAGAGGGTACCAACTCTAATTTAGGATAGATGTTATAAGTGAATATATTGTGGTCTTTTGAGAGAGTAATAAGTTTAAGTATTTGAATTTGATTAAAAGGAAAAGAAATGCAGTTAGAAAATTTTATTGAATCAAATTGTAGGTTAAATATTCTTGAAAAAAATGTAAATCTAGTGTATTATTTAACAATTTCAAAAGTATCAGGATGTAAATTGACTGCTCAAAACCCATTATCAGTTGAGCTTGAATCAAATTTATTAAATATGGATTAAATAAGCCCAAAATGGTTATTTACTTTGGTGGTGTTGGAATAAAACTCTCCCAATTTATGTAGCTGTCTAATTCGTTGACTTCAAAGTCCCACTCTCGAACAGTGTCTCCAATTTCTTCCCATTGTTCAGCACTTGTACCTTGACCCATTTTGAATTTTAATTCCTTTTTTTTGAGTTTGTATGGAATCTGTTTGAAAAAATCTCAATTATTTATACTTGAATAATGTTGAAATTATTATTTCGAAATTATATTTCTATTGTATTTTTATTCTTTGAGTATACTCAAAAAATAAAAATACGAAAAAGATTACGAAATAATTCAGATTTCAATATGTACAAATAAACCATAAATTAGAGGTGTACACGTCTACAACCTAGTCAACAGCATGTTATGTTCCAACCTAGTCCGACTCTGGTAATTTTAAACGGGAAAACCCCAAAGACAACCAAAACATAGAATAAAGCTTCAGCTGATATTCACACCCCACAAGCTGCTCCTAAAAGACCTTTAGATTATAAATTTATTAAACTTATGTGATTGATCGGATAATATGTTTTATTAGTTCTAAGTCTTTTTTTTGACTTTTCGAACTTTTACTTAAAAACATGTTATAGACTTTGTCTAATGGGTTAGACACTTTTACCTAGTTATTTTCCCTTTTCAATAAAGGAAATTATTTATTGCCTAGAAATGAAGGGTAAATACTTGAACTCTATTTGAAAAGTGCCTGTTAACCCTAAGCATCTTTTTTGACCATTAACGATACAAAAACATAAGTATACTGAACTAATTGAAAAGTTTTTAAGATTTTAAATAAAATGGGACGAATTAGCTAAGGGTTAACTTTTTTAAAATAGACATTTTTTAAACCCAAGACAAAGAAATCAGTAGATAGTCTATCCTTTCTTCATAAAAATGAATCATTTATAAAAAGCAAGATAGATAAATGCGGGCTTCAACTAATAAATTCGAAAATTTATGTTTTTTTTCTTGGTTTCAGAAAAATCTTTTGTAGATTTTTTTTAAAATAATTAGTCGATTATAAATGGTTCATTTTAAAGAGGAAATGAAAAAATACTTCCTGGTCTTTGATGAAAAATTTTTTCAAGAAGAAAGCCTTTAGCTTAATTGTTCCATTTTAATTAAATTACTAAAATCCCTAAAGCATGGGTATAAATTAAATATGGGGTCAAACGCTTACGATGATCGTAATTTTAAACATTATTTAGCCTCTTTTGGTGTTAGATTATTTATTTTGGGGTGTAAAATCCAAATAAAATAAAAACTACGCGCCAAGAGCTTTTTAAATTGATGTCTAACATATTTTCCAAAAAATCTAGTCTCACTGATCCAGAATATTGTGAACAAGTTGATTTGATTATTAGCATCAACTTGTCCATAAGCCACGTGTATGAAAGGTTGACAACCAGGTCCAAATATACGAGCGACCCTTCTTGATACGACAATAAATTTTTTGAAAAACATGAAGAAATGGAGAGTGAAATTAAATTGACCCAATCAAAGTCTAATCTTCATACTCTGATTAAACAAGAATCATAAACTTATGCAAATGATAACAGCTACAAGTTGAATCGTAAAAGTGCACATTCATCTGATGGTTAAGTTATTGATAAAAACATCATCGAAAAAGGAACTGTAAGTATTCGCAGATAATCGTCTAACCATTCGAAAATTTGGGAAAATCAAAGCTCGATAACTGGAAAATAAAAATGTGAACGACCAGGCTAGTACAAAAAAAAAACGGATATTATTTTAATTTTTTATTAAAAGTTTAAAAACCATCAAACAAAAAAAAATACATTTTGAAAATAGAACAGTTTTTAATTGAGTAAAAAAGAAAAATTTAATAGAGACAATATTTTACATCATTAACAACAAGAAATAAAAATTAAATCTCACTTTAAGTATTTTTTTAAAAAAAAAATAAATAATTGGAATGTCTAGGGCGAGTATTCTATTAAAGACTCCTTGAAGCCAAAAAAATTTAAAAAAAAAGATTTACTCAAAAAATTTTGAAAATTTTAAGATTAAAATTATTGAAAATGCAATTAAAATGTTATTTGATTTGATCGACGAAGCTTTAGCAATTCTACATTTAAGCTGAAAGAATCTACTCTCAAGCGATGTGTTTGACGTCAATGTAAACCACTCTTTTTCCAATTGATCGCCTGGATAGAAATCATTTTTATCCAAAAATGGATACTCAAAACCAGCTCGACATTGACACTTGTAACCACCTTTCACAAAGCCTTTACCAGGCACATGAATACACTTTAAAAATATTTTATGATTACAAAATTTTTTTTAAATTTTAGTTTTATAACTTACCACTGTACTATGATAATCACATCTATCTGTATTTTTGAATGCATTAGCTTCATAATATGGCATTGAACATTGATTTATATCAACATCTTCTAGTTTAACATCGATTCTAACAACACCTCTAAACTCTAAACCAGTTTTAAATTGATCTTTGCCAAAGAATGGAACAGCGTATGTGACTATCCAGTCTCTTGGTAATTTTCCTTTTTCGTCACATTGGAATCTCGGAGCGAACCATTGACCATGTCTATTAAAACCAAAATTATTAAAGTTTGAAAAGACCTAACTAATTTTCATACTTTAATTTAGGAGCGTAATAGTATTGCGGGAAACCCGATTCATAATGGACTAAAATTTTTCCTAAATAATCTCCTCGTATGAACGGTTTTAAGTAAAATTGTTCCAATTCTGACAATTCGGGTGCACTAGCCCATCTTGCTTTTATAGCTGTGAACCAATCTTCGTTTATATAACCACCTGGCATGCCTGTTAAATCGACCATTTGATATTTTTTTTGAATTTCTACATTCAATTGATCACGTTCTCTAAATGCGTATGGTCCAAAATATGCTTTATTTTTTCGAAATTTGTTTCTATCAAAAAAGATCCCAACGCCAACTGCACGAAAATCAGCTGCTATCGCTGAAATAACTTCAGCGTACAATTGATCTTCAGAAAGAGTCTTTTCTGCATTACGTAACGGAAAATCTTCTTCCGGGTTTATAATTTGATAAAATGAACTTAAAAAATGAGAAATAGACAAAGCTAATTTTGACTGTGATTCGAATTGAGTAGGGACACCGTAAACGACATCCCCAGCTAAACGACGTGCACTCTCAGGAAATTCGAAACAGTTCTTACGACCATAATCACTTGCCAATTGTTCATACGCACTGAATATTGAGTTTATACGATCTGTTGGCTCGTATGCGTAACGTTTAACTCTTGAATGAGATTGATCAGTTTTTTGTTGGACAAGCTCGTTGAAATAACTTTCAGCTTGTGGAATTGAATTTGATGAAGATCTTGACATGGCTGCCAAAGCTAATTGAGCAGCTTCACTTAAACTCTCCCAACTATCGACTGAATTACTTGACAAACCTTTTATTCCCGCACTGAATAAACTCGTATCATCTTGGTTTACCTCTCGTTTCTTACGATAGTACGAGATCAACTCAGTGTTTGATTCAATCACATTAAGAGGAACCTGTTGGAATACTGAAAAAATATAAAAAAATTTTAGACTCTTGTTATTTTGGTTAAGGAAAGTTCGCAATTACAGTCAACAGGTATACAATCGAAATTTTTTTCATATTCTTCTTTTGTTGCTTTTTCAATTATTTCACCTTTGAATGGACCATTTTGGTATGGTGGATATCTATACCCAGGTTGACACATACACTGATAACCACCACGTCTAAAACCTAAACCATTTATCGGCTCACACTTAATAGAAAATTAACATTAATCAAAATTGAAAATTTAAAAGTCTAAATATATACCCTTGTTGTTCGTTTACACTTGTGAGTCCCTGCAAAATAATTCTTAGTAGTCATGTCCATGTCTCTTAGATTAAAGTCATCACATTGATTTATATCCATCATTATAAAATCAACACTAGTTGTGGCAACAGCTAAGTAACGAAATGATTGAACATTACGATACTCAGTATGACGTGGATATACGTCAACTATAGGTGATACAGCACTTATTATCCATTTATTCGAACGACCACAATCAAAATATGGTTTAGTCCATTTCATTTGACCTGGATTATCTTCAGCACCAGGTGGACCATAAAATTGCATTAAATCACTATTTTCATTGAATTCACCAACTTCTCTGGCAGTTGTTAATTTATAATAATGAACTACTTTACCGTTGTATAAATCTGTTCCCGATTGATCAGGTAACCAAGTAAAATACCAATCATTTCCTTTATAGTATTTACTAGTGTACATGTTGCTTCTACCAGCACCCAAATCAACAACTTAAAAATTGTATAAATTTTGAAATTGAAAACAACTTGAGAGACTTAAATTTTGTTTTACCTCTAATAGTTTGATTTGTCCATTCATTTTTCCAATTAAAAGCATCATAAAAGTCATCATCTCTCCAAGCCATTGGACCAAACCGTGGCACTGTTTTATTAAAATAACTTTTATACCAATGAGTGTATGCTTTATCAGTGTCGTAAATAATTCCGGATGAATTCAAGTATGCTTGTGCTCCTGTAATATCAGCAGCTGCGTGTAAGTAATAGTACATAAGACCAGGTTCATCAAAATCAAATAAATTTTGTAATTGATAACTGTATAAAATAGCGTTCTTGTGAGCTATGTTTCTAGCATGTAAAAGTTGAGTTCTATTCGAAAGTATAATACCTTTTTTAAGAAGTTCAACAGTAGGTGGATGATAGACAACATCTTCAATTAGTTGAAGTTCACTAGGTTGTTTTTGATGACAATTGTCAACATTAACAGCGTTCATTTTTTCCATTATCTCGTCGATTTTGTCGTATACAATCCATTCGTATTGTCCGTGTGTCCAATGGACAAGGCATAAAAATAAGACTAATGCTTTCATCGATGTAAATGACTCAAATCATCAAGTTTTTTTTTTCAAAAAAAAAAAAAGCGAATTTTATTTTTTAAATGTTTATTTCTATTCAAGTTAGTCGAATACAAAAAAAGGTCAGCTATCAATATAGGTTAGGCCAAACATTTTTTTTTTGAAAAAAATATTTGTGTATATAAGTCAGACAGGTATATTTTCAATATACCTTGAAAAATAGTTGTAGATTTTGTATTATGTTTGTAAGAAGACATTTGTTTGGTCTTGTCATTTACAAAAAAAATTGAATTTTAATTACAAAAGCGGTCAGTAGGGCTGATAAAAATTTTAATCATTCTAATTTAATTTTAGGAAAAAGATACCAAGCGGATAATGTACTGAATTATTAAAAAACTTTACGCTTCAAAATATTTTTTATTTTTTTCAAAATTTTTCTGACTCTCTTTCTACTGTAAGTATCAGCTATTCAGATTCTACAAACTTCTTCATTGATTTCTTAGACATAAAGTTGTTGGAAAACCAATATTCCGTCTTTAGGATAATTAATTCTCGACATGTTTTTTGAAAATTTTTTAAATTTATACAGCAATGTTAAAACTACTCAAATATAGTTAAAAACAGACATAATTTTTCAACGTTGACTTATTTTTTTTCTTCTGGAAAGTTGTAAACGGAGCTTTTACGACTGTTTCTAAAACACGGACCACCTATTTTTTGAAAAAAACAGACCTTTGCTCTTTTATCGAAGGGAATACCAAACCTGAATTATTTATATACCATTTGATGGAGAATTTTATTATCTACCAAGTTGGTAGAAAGTTTGCTTTGATATTGATGATATTGATATTAGGGGTTGGTAGTACCAACTCATCAATATCTTGTATAGAATCGTCTAAGCTTTCGTTTGAAAAAGGAATTATTCTTCTTGGATGTTTGGTTCACTATAAAAATCATTCTTAACATAAGTTTAGGCTTAAAATTTAAAAAAAAAATTTTAAAATTTTTTAAATTTCGGGTTTCCCACGCCATACCCGAACCCAATGCCTGATTTTTTTGGGTAACTCGTACCCACCCAATACCTTAAAATTTATGGGTACATATGTCTGGTTAAAAAGGCCTTAACAAGTGTTTAAAGGTATTTTCTGTTTATGCAAAATTTTGAAAATTTAAGAAAAATTAGTTACCTGACTCGTTGATAAATGGTTTTCGCTCCGTTTTAAGCATTTTACATAAAGTTATGGGAAAACCAGTATTCTTGACATATAGAGAATTAAATTCTCTACAATTTGAGCTTTTAAAATGTGGGGATGCGCAGGGCCGTCATAGAAAATAAAATGGTATGTGCAAAGTTGACTTGGAGTTTTTTTAAAAAATTTAAAATGGTGAAACCGAGTTATGGGTCCAAAATGTGGCTTTTTGAAAGTGGAATATTTTGAAAAAATAATTTTTCACTTAAATCTCATTCTGAATGATTTAAACCCCACCATGTACACTTTTCAATTTAGGGTTGTATTTGCATTTTTCAGATAACCAATTTATCTTAAATTTTAAAACATAAAAATAAATCTAAAACGCTTGTTAAGAACTTTTTAACTTTATTTGAGTTATTTTCGAGATAATATCCTTCAAAAGAACAGCTTTTCATCGATAAATTAAATTTTTTAAACCCAAGATATATGAACCTTCGTGAAAGTTCATTTTTGGAAGCTTTTAATAACTGGGGTTTTTAGTTGGCTGAGGGTTTTTTGAAAAATCGTGAATTTGAAAAAAATTTTGAAGCCGAGTTATCAATACAAAAAAGGGTCTTTTCAATTTAAAGTTGTGCATTTTTCAGGTAACCGTACGTTATTCCATAATTTGCTTAACAGCAATAATTTTTACCCGGATATTTTTCAATTCAGAATATTTTTTTTATACTCAATCATAACAACTTTCAAGTTTTTATATAATTTTTCATTTTGTCGTTAAATTGCCTTAACTTAAAAATCTCTTAAGCAAAAAAGCTTTTAAATACTTGATCTATTTAGTCAAAAGAAGTTTTTTTTTTTTTAAATAAAATGTTCTTTTTAATTTTTCTTTTTGCGAGTTCATAGGGAACAACTCCCGAGGTCCCATTGAAAGCATTGCATAAATTTATTAATAAAACAAAAAAAAACAATAATTTTTCCAATTTAAAAAAAGGAGACTTAACTCAATTAAATTTCCAAGTTTAAATTTTGAGCTTATTTTTATTGACGCAAGCAAATGTTTTATGTATCACTTCAAGCTATAGATTATGTGAATAATAAAATTTTATCCTCTTTATATCGTAATTTAAAAATAGAACTTTTCCCAAAATGATGCTCATGAATAAACACAATATTTAATTTAAATTGAACCAAAATTATAAAAATTGAAGCATCGAATGATGAGTATGATTATGGTCTGTATGGAATGTAAATTTTGGTACTACAGTAACATACAACCCTTCATGAAGGTTCATTTTTGAAAGTTTTGAATGACCAGGGTTGTACGTCTATAAGAAACCCATTTATTGGAAACTTAACGAATATAAGAAGTCACATCTATCTCCAACAGAGAAGATAAAAAACTTTCGAGTTCAAAAGGAATACTTATGAAAAAATTAAATTTGCAAAAAAATGCTAAAGTGTTAAAATTATTAGATTATGAATAAGTGAATTTAATACTTAAGAAACCGAACTGAAAACTTTTGAAATTTTATACTTAGTAAAATACTTGGTGCGGATGCTTTGGTTAGAGTTTAGGTAGGAGAAGACTTATAAGATGTCAAAAAAAACTCGGGAAGATATTGTCTCAAAATTTCAACAGTAAAATCTTTTGGGACCGATCTAAAAAAAATTTTGTCATATTTTAAAGGGAGAGTCTTAAAAAAGGATATTAGGTTTTTCGCACGCACGTAGCTACATCGGTGCAAAAGGGGGCGTTCGACCCCCCTGGTTTCTCATTGACGATAGGTCTGAATTGACATGAGGATAACATAACAATGCTTTTCAATTAAATAACATCCTTTATCAAAAAAATCTCTATCGGTGCAAATTTGAGTTTCTTATAGGCGAATTCTACTGTAAAATATGTCCGGCGAATCAAATAAAAAAAATTATTTTGGGGCTCTTTGTACAGAAATCGCGTCCAAAAAAGAATTTCTGCTGAATAGATTCGTGTTTGTGGGGGAGTTAAAATTCCCATATGATTACCTTTAACGTATTCAAGTAATTAATTAAGAGAAAACACAAAAAAAGGAAATCATTATTTTTATAAAAATAAATTATTCCGACCTGGGATATTTTTAGAAATGTAATTATCTTTTAATCAATTTAATTTTAATGAAAGACGCCTCTTCTTATTAGGTTCAATATTGTTAGACTTCATTTCGTGATTTGACAGCTTCATTTTAAACAATTTGAATTACCGATAAACAAAATTTTGGAGAGAGAAAGAGAAAGAGAGATGATGACAAGAGTAAAAAATAAACTTTTATTTATAATAAATCACCAAGTGAATTTAAACAAAAAATTTACATTAAAAAAAAATTCAAAAAAAATCGAAAATTTTTTTTTCTTTAAGGTTTTAAACTTGAATAAAATTTTTTTCAAAACAATTTCCTGGGACTAATTTAATTGAACTCAAGTGTCTCTTTCTTTTTTGTTATTTTTTTCAAAAATTGAAAAAATAAAAATGGAAAATTATGCAGTTTTTGTTTATTGAGACGAATTAAAAAAAAAAAAACAATCAACTATAAAACTGATTTTGTACATGACAATTTTTTACACAACAAATTTGGAGAATCATCGCAAATTCTAGTGACTACAAGCGTTGCATTTTCATCATCGTTAACATTTTTTTTTCTAAGATTATTTTTTTGATTAACACCTCGATTTTTAATATTAAATAGTTCTTTAAACTTGGCTCTATATTGTAAACTAAAATAATAGCATATTGGAAATGTAGCTGCCGAATTTACAGCTAGTAACAAATCAGTTACTTCTCTTACTGATCTTACCAAATACGTTTCATTTGCATAACCCAATTGCATCATTGTCATTATCGCATCTGGAAACATACAAATTGTAAATGTCAACACAATTACAATCAACATAATTGTTATTTTAGACTTTGATTTTTGTTTCTTGTACAAACTACTGTTACTGATGGGTTTTTTTTTCATTTTTTTCTCATACACTATACGAATTGTTTTAAAATTAAGGTATATTATTATAACCAATGGAATAAACGCACGAAACATTGCGTTAAAATAGTTGTAAATTATTTTAAAATATGATGCATTTAGAGTCGATTCGCCTACTTTAGTGATTGTGTGATTCGTATTTGGATCGATTTCTTGAACGGATTTGAGAAAAAGGGGTGAAGGAATGGCTATTACGGCTGATACAAGAGCTATAAATATGCTCATAAGGATTGAAAAAAAGTATTTGCGGTATTTTTGATGACCTCTATTGTACATTAAAATAAAATAGCGGTCTAAAGCGATGCTACATGTGAGCCATGCAGTGTTGATTGCTGTTACTACGAATATGTAATGTGAGTAAAGATAGAGTTTGTTAAAAAAATAGTTACCAAGAGACCGATCAAGACGAGATATTATACTGACTAGAAAATACATAAAATCATTTATTAGTTTAACAATATCAGACACTGAAAGAGCTATTAAATAAACGTTTGTTGAATATTTTTTGCTATTTTTGTACACCATTATATTAAAAAAACTTCCGATTATTCCGAATATACTCAAAAATGGGAGTAAGTATAAACCAGTTATTAATTGAGTGTGTTCGAATAACTGAAGATAATCATCGTTCGAATAATTATGAGACATTTTAGTGTTTGATATTCAAAGCTTAATGAGTTTCATTTGAATTGAAAATTATTTTAATAGATTCTAAATATTGAAATTTTGTTTAAAATAATTGAAAAAGCAGCTGCTTATATTTAAAAAATATTTTTGAAAACAACAAAAACAAAAATTAAATATGTTGTGACACCAAAGGAAGATGATGATTTTTTTTATTTTAAGAAAATTTTTTGGAATAAAATTCTAATAAACAAGGAAGAAAAAAATATTATTTGAAAGAAAATAGCTTCGAGTTTTTTTTTTGTTGTTACTTCAAAAAAAAAAGAAAATTTTGAGATAAAAATCAACCTCTAAAATTTTCTTAATCTTTAATACGTCAAGTCTATTTTCTTTTTTATTCGAGTCATTAATAAAAAAAAAAACTGCTAATTTAAAATATATTTTGATCGGAATATATTCCGAATCAAAAATTTATGAGAATTTTTTTTTGATTAATTATATGAGTATGTTAACATTTTTCAATTTATTTTTTTGTTCAAAAAAAGTACCCGTGGTAAATTTAGAATTTATCTCAAACATCTGACTTTTTGGATTGAATATGTAGAGATCCCAAAATTAATTTTCGATCGTTTGTTTAACTGATTGAAAAAATTGGAAAAAAGCTTTAAAATTTTTTAACCATACCTTTTTACCTCTACTTTTTCAGCAGAAATTCATTTGAGACCAAAATACTCTTCTTGGACTTGGAACTTTTATCCTTAACTTAAGAAAATTTGACAGAAATCCTGACCCCCTTAACACTAATCAGCAGTACTTCAGCATACCTTTAAAATACTTGATATTTCTTACTTTGATCGAAAAAATCTATCAAAACCTGGCTTATAAGGATTGAAAACCTGGCTTTTGCAGAGAAACTCAGCTTTATCTCAAAAAGGCTTAATGGTTTTACCTTATTTTTGAACGCTTTAAGAAGGCTATTTAGTTTCATAATTTGGGAAAATTTTACTGAAACATTACTGAGACATTATCTGATACAATTACTGTACTATTACTGACAAGTTTTATCTTGATAGTACTGTAACATTACTGTTTTTGGAACTGCAAAATCGCTGTGACAGTGATTCTTCACAGTGATTTTTCATTAATTTTAAATTGACCACCTATTTTTTGAAAAAAACCGACCTGTGCTTTTTTTCTCGATGGGAATACTCAACCTGAATTTTTTATAAACCATTTGATTATCAAATATTTTCAACTGATCAAATTTTAAAATTTTTCTTAAAAAAAGCCCAAACTTCTGTTAAGAATGATTATTGCAGTGAACCAAACATCCAAGAAGAATAATTCCTTTTTCAAATGAAAGCTTAGACGATTCGCTACAAGATATTGATGGGTCGGTAGAAAGCTTGCTTTTTATTTTTAAGAAAACCATAGGTCCGTGTAAAAAAAAGTCAGTAGAGATTTTTTATAGTGTTGGCAGTCGACTAATGACCCAACTGGTCTAAAACATGAACGATAGATTTTCATACCAGGTGCATAAGCAGTACTGCCACGCTATAGTGTTTTTTCTAAAATTCACGTGAAATTACGGAATATCCGGTAATTTTACGTAAAATTACGAAAGTGAAAAATTGTGAATTTACCGGATTTTACGAGATCTTACGTAATTTTACCGGAATTCACGTAAATTTTAGTAAAAAGTAAAAATGCCAAAAAAACTCCGATTTTTTGGGATTTTTACTTATTTTCAAAATTTTTCAAATATTAAATCATAAAAAACTTAAAAATAAATTTACTTTTTTTTACTTAAATTTACGTTAAAAAACGTAAAAAATAATTTCGTATATAAGAGCTTGATTTAAAATGGTCAAATCCAGTAAGAATCCCTTTAACTCGAGGAAAGTTGCCGTTTATAGGTCAAAAGAAGCCCTCCATAGCTAAAATTTTAAGAATTTAAATTATTTATACCTCGCCTCTCAGGCTTCATCTTGAGTATGCTGATAATTTATATCTATGAATAGGAAAAAGTTCTGAGAAGAGCAGCAACTTCTACCATCTTTCAAGGACAGCGATTATAACGCTGGATTTAAATTATTGAAAAAGAGGCCATCTTGTTCAATATAATGGGTTCGTAGTGGGTGAGTAAATGCTAATCTTTTAATTTAATTTTCTCCTCCGACTGTCAAAAAACTGAAATTATTGGTATCAGGCTAAAAAGAAAATACGATTTTAAGCAGCATGTCTATATTTAACAGCCAAATAGGAGACAATTTAGTAGTCTAATACTGTGAAAAAAAATACTTTTTTTAAAATTCGGCCCCTGTCATTATTTCCGAATACCCTACAATAGTGAAATATCACAAAATCGAGTAATTTCGTTAAAATAAAAAGTATGCAACGTTATTTTTTTTTTGAAAAATTGATTCACGAACATGTGATACTCAATGCTTTATTCGTCTGTTAATAAATATAAAGCAATATTGGACGAATTGATATTTAAATAAATGTCAATAAAACGTTTAAATTACTGCCAAAGCTTATCCTATAAAAAATGTTTTTGGCATTTTTACTTTTTACTAAAATTTACGTGAATTCCGGTAAAATTACGTAAAATCTCGTAAAATCCGGTAAATTCACAATTTTTCACTTTCGTAATTTTACGTAAAATTACCGGATATTACGTAAATTTCCGTGAAATTACGTAATTTCACGTGAATTTTAGTAAAAACACTATAGCGTGGCAGTAGTGTATGTCAATAGTAGATCTTTTAGTCTGCTTCAAAATGATATCGTGGGTGTCTTGATAGGGTCATTTCTTTAAAAATGGATTTAGTTGCAACTGAAAATCGTTTTTAAATTTAACTAAATTTAATTAATTCTTTTGGTAATCATCCTATCAAGACATTCAGGGTACCATCTAAATTTTTATGCGTCAAAAGATGCCCTCAGTAAAAATTCGTAAAAAATCTTGAGCGCAAACTTCGATGGAAACTGCACTTCCACTGAATTAATGGCGTATTCAAAGCATACCGTTATCATATAATAACGTACTAAAAAATCCACTAATACAGAGTTAAAAAAAATATGTCAAATTTTAGCTGAAAAATGACACAATTTTTGTGTACTCAAAAAAAGACACAAAATGACACATTTTGAGTCATTTTCTTTATTTCTTGTTCAAAATACAAATTGTTTCTGACCATCAAATCAATGTTAAAAAAAAAGGCTTGACACAAAGATTGTTTCAAAATTCTACACAATTTGTGCATGTGAAAAAATGACACACTTGTTGTGTTCTATATAACACAATTTTTTCCTTGTGTAGACAACATGAAATACATAAAGAGAATATTCCTTTAAGATAGCTTTAACCAAGTTTAATTAAGGCAAACGTTTTAATTTGTTTTCTTCATGTCCTAAAGCATCTCTTGCTTAACACTAGTGATTTTTTTTTAAAAAAGTCCTTTAACAAATGTATAGAGGATTTAGACCATTTCATTGTCATTAGGTCAAAAAACCTCAAAAATTATCGCTAATTGAAATTCTGAGGACGGGTAGGGTACTGTTATGATTTGAGTAAAGTACGGGTACGGCAAAGCATTGATTCAATGGAAGTGCAGTACACCCTAGTACAAAACAGAAGTTGGTTCATGAATCATTTGTCAGAAAGACTTGTCATTTTTTGTAATCAAAATATTTTCAATGCTATGAAAAAAAAAGTTCTGTTAGATTATTTTTATGAGTTAAATTTAATTATGCATGCTTCAAAAGATACCCTCCAACAATTTCCGTATAAAACATATTCATTGAAAAAAAAAATAAATTTTTTCTTTTTATAAAACGAAAAACTATTGAAAAAATTATTAATAGAAATTTTTCAGAAATCTTTTTGTCCAACTAATTTCCGTCAGAAATAGAATGACTTAGATAATTTTGTTATTACAAAAAATTTTCCGCTTAGGCTAAGAGTTTGATGAAAATAAGCGGAAAATTATTTGATTATGCGGTAGGCGTTAAAAAAATGTTTGTTGATAACAAATAACAAATGCTTTGTAACAACAAATTTCATCTAATAAAAATATTTTTTCCAATAACATATGGTCTTATCCTAAATATGGTCTAGAATAGAAACAATGTGTCTAAAAAGCTGCTAAAAATCAAATAAAAGATAATTAAATTTGCATTTTTTGACCCGAAATTCGCGATTCTCGTATAGAAAACCCAAAGAAAACTTATACATTTTGACATAAAATATATTGTTTCTGAAATTTTCGGTTTCGGATTGCTTTTTGACCGAGCTAAATGACAATTTTTTTATGAAAACGCATTAGCATTTTGTGCTCTTTCAGAATAAGCTTTGCATGGTGGGAACCTCAACAATTTTTTTTCTTTGAAATGAAACATGATCTAGAAAAACGACTATTTTCAACTAGGGAAAAAACGTGAGTATTCTGCTGGAATAGTTGAAATTTCAAAAAATTAATAATTTCAAGAGCATGCCTTTAAGGGTTTTTCTTAAGCAATAAAGCCTTAAGTCGGACCACATTAACATTTCCTTTTTATATTAATTTTTCTACCAAAGCTTTTTCCGTAGAATTCGTTTTTTGATAACAAGAAAATTAAAAAAGCGAACGTTTAAGGGTTAAAGAAGGAAGGTGGTTGATTCCAACTTGAATACCTAAAAAAATTCCTTCAATGTTTCTAAAAAAATCAAGTTGTTTTTTATTCACCCATTTAATTAAAATTTTTATTTTTACAACTTTTATTAAAATAATCTGTTTTTAATGTTAAACAACATGAAGTTTATAAAAAAATATTTTTGTATGTTCTATTTTTAACACACAATAATTAGAAATGATCCCAAAGGTTATCAAATATGATTTCACTTCTTTTTTTTTTGCTTGTTTCAATAACTCGAATTATCACCTCTTAACAAAAATATGTTCATCATCCTGTCATTTTTGACTTTATGAAAATTATTTTCATTTTTAGGAATTCATAATTTGATTTTTACTTTGAAAAATAGAAACACCATTAAACTAAAAATTCTCTCCTTTAATCTGCAAGGATATGAAATTTAATGGGAAAGGATTCCAAACATGAAAAGTTGCAAAAATTTTGGTACTCTTTCACCTTGACGTCATATGTTTTTTTTACAGAACTTGGTCCTCTCTAGTTAGACTAGCAAACCAAAAATGAGAATTTTTTTCGACAAAGCTTCACAAGTTGCTGTTTACGCTTGAAAAGATGCACTGACAGATCAAGATTAGTAAGGTTCCGGAAATGTAAAACGTCAACAAATTTTAAAAAATGATTTTCGACATCAAATTCGTAATCTACACATATGAAAACTTAGGAAAGCCTATTTTTCCTAATCACTAAGATGTGGGAGTTAAAACCTTAGAAAAGATACATGAATATTTTATAAAATGTTAACAAATATTTTTCAAAAAATGACCAAAAATCGACTTTTTGCAGGAACAGGCTATTAGTTTAGAGAAATATGATTAAGGATTACGAATTTTCAGTCAAAATAATCAAATTCCTAGTTTCAGAATTTGTATTTATCTTAGATAGTAGATAAACACTGCATAAGTTATATCACAAAAAATAAAAAAAATGGTAAAATTTGCCTTTTTTCGCAAATTTTTACCCTTAGTAAAACTCAAGAAAAACATGTAGAAAATTTTACGTCTTTTCGGAATATGTATAATTAAATTGGGTTGGGCAGTTAACAAAAAAGTTACAGTTTAAAAGGAAAAGTATGGTTTTTGAGGGGTATTCAAACTTCGGATCCCTAAGGTCCTAAAATTTAAATTTTGGACCCCCCCTAAAAAATAGGCTTTCCCAGGTTTTCATATGTGTAGATTACGAATTTGATGTCGAAAATAATTTTTTAAAATTTTTCGACGTTTTAAATTTTCGGAACCTCAAAAATAATTTTTTTATAGTACTTTTTTTTCACAGCATTTGAAAACAAAATTAAAAGCCATCTATTGAAAAATTTTTAAAATTGAGCAATCAAATGATCCAATTTCGAATTAAGTTTTACTCAAAATGGATTCCATTTAAGCAGATCACCAAAGACTCGAATTAAATTAAGAATAAACAAATTTTTTTTAGAAACAATTTCTTAAATGGATTTTTTTTATTGTTAGTTTCCTAGATAAAAAATTAATCGTAAATATAAGTAATCGTTTTTCACTTAATTGCTTTCATTTTGTTTATCTTTGAATTTACTAAAATTTGTTAAAATCAACATAATAATTCATTTTTAGAATTTATTAATTTGGTATTAAATTTTTCGAAAGATCAATTTACATGTCTCAATGGGCGTATTAACACTGCTGACAAAGAAAATTTTGTTTTTTTTTTTTTAATTCGTTTTAGGGTTTCAAAAATCAAAACAATACACATGCTTTAAGACTACACAAAGAGAGATAAAAAGAGTAAAATCAAATTTATTATCATCTGAGTTTGAACACCAATAGATTTCATTCCTAATATTTACTTTGGTTAAATTAAAAAATTTAAAATTATAAAAAATAACATGATTTTACAAGAAAATTAAATTATTTATATTAAAATTTTTGGTGGTGGTGACATGGGCTGCAGTAACTCGAAACGAATGATGCTAACCAAATTTCAAATTCATTAATTTGAAATAATATCATACATTTAAGGTATCTTGTAAAAAAATTATAAGGGATCTTAGAAATTAGAGAATTAAATAAAAAAATGTCGAGTTGCTTTCGTGGATTAACTCGTTAGAATTGAATTGACTTAAAACGAAAACAAAAAAAATTCAAACTTTTGAAACCCACACAAAATTTTTTTTAATAATTTAGCAAGTTCAAAATTAACGTTATACTAAAAAAAATTTGATAACTTCCGCTTAAATGATCAAATTCCTTTATAATTGCACTTGTTGAGAGCTTTGTATTAGTACGTACAATTATCTTAACGTTTAATTTGAACAGGTTTTAGTTTTATCTTTTCCGTCGTCTTTTGTTTTAACATAAGAAACTCAATTCTGTATGGACAAGGTCTATACGACATCTCCTTCGCAATAAAAATTAAATCATTTAAAAATGAGCTTTCTTTTGTCTTAATTTCTTTTACGTAGTCTTTTGATAGTTAAAAAATTTAAGCTTAAAAGGTCTAAAAATGTGAAAATTCAGAATTAATTTAAGATAAATTCCAGAGTTTTAAACATATTCTAAATATACCGACAGTACATCTGGAAATAAACCAATTAGAAAAACTGACTTCTTATTAAAGGTTCGAGCAAAAAAAAGCTTTTTGTAAAAACTGTTTAGACTTTTGTTAGCGATGGAGTATTGCTTGTAAAAGAGTTAAACCTAGCCTTATAGATGTTAAACCAGCACCATCCAATGCGTTAGAGACACTCATATTGCACTCAGATCAAGCGTTAAATAAAACAGAGGATTTTTTTTTAATTCTAGCGTTCTCTAACTCCAAAGGTAAAACCCCGCAAGGAAACCCATGGGGTAAAAGTAGTTTGACAGTTAATAAACAGATTTTTGAAAATTTTTATTTTGATAAAATTGATGTTAAGCGATGTATAAAACTTTGCTGTAAATGCATTAGCATTTTTTACCTTTTCAAATTATCTTTATTTATTCCTTTTATTCTAGCATGCCTTGGGGATGGGGCAACTCGCGGGGTTTTACGGTATGTTGATTTTAACCCCAGAAACTGACCCTTATGTCAAGATCTTAAGTTCTTGACACGATTTTTCAAGTTCTGTAACAGATCCTATTTCGAAAAATTCTTACACAAATACCAAAAATTATTGAAAAATGTTTCAGGACAATTTTTATTTGTCTGGTATCTAAAAGAATCGTATCTATTTCTTATCAATTCATGGTATTTTCTTGGTATGATCTGTTACAGTAATTGAAAAAATCGTGTTAAGAAAAAGATTAAGAACTTAACATAAGCATCGGTTTCTAAGGCATTCTTTAATGTCCGCAAAGCTTGAATAACATCGAAAAAGATAAACTTAAACAAAATAATCTTGTTTAAGAATAAACAAAATTAAAAACATTTTCAAAAAATATAAACTATTAAGAGATAAGCAATAAAAATGAACACAATAAAATTTTTTATATCAAAAAATTATGGCTTGAAAGTTTTTAAATACGTGTTTAAACATCTTAAAACATGATTTTAACTTATTTCAGCTTTGTACTGTTAAAAGAGGGAATTTAAAAGCTTTAAAAAAAATCAAGACTTAATTTCGAAAATATTACATTGAGCTTTTACAACAAAATGGCGCAAAAGTTGATGGCCAGATTGACAATTCTAATCAATCAGGCATATGTATTACTTTAAAGGTGTTGGGTAGGTATGAGTTACCCGAATTTTAAGGTTTCCTCAACCCACACAAATACCTGAAATTCAATATTTCCGGGAAACCTATACCCTACCCGAACTCAAAACCTTAAAATTAATTGGTACATATGTCTGTAATCAATCTAAAAATATGTCTGTAATAATTTATGTATTTAGTATCAAAAAAATCTTGGAGAATGAGACAATTGTTTTCAAGTGATGTTTTAAACCGTGAATAACTTTTGTTTTATAATATTTTAATTCAGTTAATTATAAGCGCTCCTTAGAGATTCATTACTCGTTTAAAGAACTTTATCTGATGACTGAAGAAAATGAATTTTTAAATTTAGAAATTTTGGTAATGCTTGAATCCCTTTTTTTGATACAAATAAATTAAACATTAAATAATTTGAAATATAATTTTTAGTCTTTAATTGTATCCTTAAACACACATACTTAAGAACATTATTTTAAAAATGATATATGCTAACAGGTGTAGACAAAATAATGAAATTAAAGTATAGATATGTAAAAAAAAAATTTCTAATTTTTCATTTGTTGTTTTTTTTTTTTTGCTTTAAAATACTAGATAATAAATACATTTTTTTTATTAATCGTAAAAAAAATAAAGAAAAAAAAAACAAGCAAGTCAATAAAGCGAAAAGAAATACTCAATTAAGCCGAGGAAAAAAAGAGAAAAAAAAAAACAGAATATTTGGTTAATTTTTTTATTGATAAAAATTAAATCGAATGAGCTCCAAAAAAAATAGAGTAGGCTCTTATTTTAGGTTATTCAACTAAGAATTTTTTTTTTCTAAACAATTACGGATTTTCTAACAAAAAGAATGAAGAAGAGAAAATTTTTCTAATTAATAATTAAAAAAACAAAAAAGTGTTCTTGAAGGTTTTTTGTTTAATTTTCAACCAAATTCTTTTTTCTTATGATGTAAATCAATGTTTGTGCGCGTGTGTGTAGGTTTGTGTGGCAATTTTTTGTTAATTTTTGTTGTAAGATTCAAGTTTATTAGCTTTTTCTATTGGTATTTTTTTTACATTTAAAATTAGTTATTGATTAACTTTTTTAAATTAATTAGTTGCCTTTGACTTAATTACTTTATTTGATCTTGGCAAAAATACGATTTATTATACTTAAATTTTTTAATCAAATATTTCAAAATTCTCGTTGACTTTTACAAGAGGAGGCGGAAAACTACATGATTCTATTTTTTGTTGCCTGAGTGCTTTTTGTCTCAGTTTTACTAGGTCTCTGATTGTGATTCAGAGAGTGTAATAATGTTATAAGCTAAGTCAATATTGTTCAATTGTCCCTCACCCATGAACGTAATCTTATTAAAATTCTTGGTAAGAAAAGTATCGGAACTTGAACAAGTTCAGTATCTGATCAAGGACAATCTTAATTGAATATAAGATTCTTAAGCTTTTCATATGAAATCTTGACAATTTTTTTAAATTGATTTTAAGATCCTAAAAGATTGACATAGGATCCTTTAAAAAAATCTTGTCTGAAATTTTTAAAAGGATTTTCCATGAAGAAATAAGATCTTGAAAAAACTTATTTTAAAAAATAATTTTTTCTTAAGATTTTGTAAGAAACGATTAAGAATCTTAGATTCAATTAAGATTATTCTGGATCAGATACTGAACTCGGTCAAGTTCCGATACTTTTCTTACCAAGAATTTTAATAAGATTGCATTGATCGAAATAGAAAAGCAATGAATTCGATAAAAAAATCTCAGTCAGCCATTGAAAAAATTTGCAATGTGAAGATTTGTATCAAAAAACATTTGTATCAAATGGATCAAAAGGACCCTTGAAAAACATACACCCAGCAATTCCTTGAAGCAATACACGGGTGAAAAGGTAAAATAAGGGAATTTTTCGGTCAAACCGCATCTCCTCCTAGGGGAGCCACAATACCCAAATTTTTTTTTGCATCTGATCAAACAAGAGGCTATTCTTTACCAATCCCAGGATTTACTTTTTTTATTTTATTTTTTGAATACTAGTGGACGAAAAAAGGCATAAAAATGTCATAAAAATGAAAAACGAAAAAGTAGTGGGAATTATCACTTTTTGACTTCAAATTCTGTATTCTCGTATAGAAAAACCATAGAAAACATATACATTTCGATAGTGAACATTTAATTGTTGATAATCGGTTTTTGGCGCTTAATACAGTACAAAGCTGAAATAAGTTAACACCATGTTTGAAAATGTTTGAACACGTGTTTAAAAATTTTCAAACATGTTTTTTGTTCTAAAAATGTTTATTGTCTTTATTTTTTGTTTTTAGCTATTAATTTTGAATGTGTTCAATTTTTGATCATGTTTATTATTATGTTTAAACATTTTGCTGTTTTTGTTTATTTTTTCGCTAACTTATTTCAGCTTTGTACTGTAGGGTGCAAAAAAGCCTGTTTGTTTTTTAAATTAAAGGGATTAATTTAATATAAAAATGTATATGTTTTCTATAGTTTTTCTATACGAGAATTCAGAATTTTAAGAATTTGAAGTCAAAAAGTGGTAATTCTCACTTTTTTTTCGATTTTCATTTTTATGCCTTTTTTCGCCAAAAACGCCATTTTCCTTTGGCGATTTGTATCTCTATAACCGAGCATTCTAGATAAAAATGGATAAAATATCTATGTAGATCTTAAGGTTTATAAGGTTTCTTTAAGACTGAAAAGTAAAAACTCAGTTTTCTTCCTCAAATAACTTCACAAGGGGTCTAAATATGGTATTATTTAGTAGCCGTTCATTTACTCTACCTTATATGAAAACATTTTTAAGCATACCTAACTTCGTGTAAAAGTTACATCTGGGTGTATGTTTTTCAAGGGTCCGATCAAAATTTAAAATAATTTTTTAGGAGTGAACAAATTGGAAAAAACTTTTCAGAGATATTTACAGTGATGAGCATTCAAAAAGCTATCTTAGAACTAGCTGTACAAAACTCTTCAAAGGTGTCTTTTTTGATGCTTATTATTGTAAAATACCTCTGCAAAGTTTTTTCCAATTTGTTCACTCCTAAAAAATTATTTTAAATTTTGATCCATTTGATACAAATGTTTTTTGATACGAATCTTCACATTGCAAAAAAATTAAATTTGCAACAACAACTCATTGACTTAGTAAGCTTTGTTTTTCTTTTAAGCCATTAAAGATTTAAAGAAAAACTAACTGTAAACGAAATTGATGCTTTCACGCTCGCTATACCATGTTTAATTTAATCACATTCCAGTAGTTTGAAGACTGAGTCAACAAAAAGCAAGTCAATGAGCTCATTTAAAATCTAAAATTCTAAAAAAAATGAAATCGTTACCATTTTTTTTGTTAAAATTAAATCATTTTTACCCCACATGTATTTTTTGTTATAAAGACACGACTTGAATTTCACACGAATTTCAAATACATTTTCTAATTTAACTGGCTTTTAGTTAAAAACATTCAAAAAAAATCAAATTAGGCTCATTCCAAGACTAATTTTTGGAAAAATTAAAACATTTTTAAAATTTGAGATTCATTTTTAATTTATTTTGTTCATTCACATGTTTTTAAATTTTTAAAAACAATCTTGAATTCAAATTTACTTCATCATTTATTATAAGAGGAAAAAAATTATATGCTCAACTAGACCTAAATAATTTTTTTTATTACTTTTTTGATTTCTGTTTATTTGTTTCTTAACACAAATTGCTTAAGGCAGAGAAACAAAAAAGAATATTTTAAACGTATCGATTTATGTCATGGGTCATTAAATTCAAAAAATAGAATATAACTCAATCAAAGTTAGTTTGGTTACCAGGCGACTGATTTTATTTTTTTGCATGTTTTAAACCAGTTTGATCACCCATGTAGCTCTTGTATACAGCTAAAAATATAGTTGGACAAATGTAACTCGTCACCATTTTGTAATCTTTTTCCATGCATGTACAAATGTATGCGAGTTTAGAAATAAATTTGCCTAACCTTATTTTTAGCTGTGTAGTTGCCGTAGTGTCTCATTATAGGCACCAGGGGTCTTAAAATGTGACTGAAAAAAATTGGGGTCTCAAATCAAGTAAATTTTAATTTAAATAAATGTCAGGCAGCGGGAGCTAAAGCAAATAGAGTTCTAGGTCATATCAAAAACTAATTTATCTTCTCGGACCATTAATTTTTTAAGCTATTTTATACAGCATTAGTGAGACCTCATCTTTAATACGCAGTAAGAATTTGGAACCCATCAACGAAAATGATTTTAAAAATATAAAAAGAGCGCAAAGACGTGCGACAAAAATGGTAAAATCCTTGAATAATAAGCCTTGTGAAGAGAGACTTGACTTCATTGGACTATTGTATCTTGAAAGGCTTAAAATTAGAGACGATTTTATACAAATGTACAAGCTGGTTTATGAAATTGAACAAATAAACCTAGTGAATGGAATTAATCATGCCAAGAGCTTATCGTTAAAATTATAATACAACTATAAAAAACAATAAATAAAATAAAAACTCAAGGAAATATGTCTTGTTTACAATTACTGCGTCATTAGTCTTCTTTTACTAAAAATTTTATTTACATGATAATTTAAGTATTAACTTCCATATTGTGAAATTAGTTTAAAAATTGACAAAAAGTAGATAGATGTAAGTGGCAATTGAAAATTTAAATGATTACAGTGCAAAAATATATTTAAGGGTTTTGATTTTTCATGAATCAAGATTTCCTCTCAGTTAAAAGAATGAATTGTAAGAAACAAAATCAAATAATTTTTTAACTTTAAAATAGAAAGACATAAAACTTTTTTTTTCTCATTGTAGACATTTATATCTTTGTTAACTTATGGGATTTTATTCTCAGAAATAGATTAAGTCTAGTAATCCCTTAACTACAATTCAATAAACTTCAGTTTCTAAAAAAAATATCTAAAAAATTATTTGAAAGAAATTTTTTCAAAAAATATGAAAAAGTACACGAATGAGAATAATTTCCAGAAAGGGTCCCTGAAGGTAAACTTTATGAATACCTGATCGAGATAATCTTGTTTGGAAAATAAAAAAAAATGAAATCATTCAGACTACATTATGAAAAGCTTGTCGAACCTAAGCAAAAATGATTCAAATATCAGCTAAGAGACTAGCAACCAAAAGTTTTTATTATTTCTTAAATAAAAGATGACAATTTTTAACCCATTAATTTTTTCAAGTGATTTTTAAAAACAATAATTTTGAGAAATATAAATCTAAATTAGGTCTTGTATTTCCAATAGGAATTGTTGTTTTTTTTTAAAAATAGAAATTCGCTGTCGGAAATTAGTTTCCGAGATGACACAAAATTTTTCGAAAAAAAATACCTTATATTTAAAGATTTCGAGTATCACATTTATTGGGTATTTCTTAAAAAGTAAGGAATTAAAAGTAGGTCTGAAAGACAAAGTTTAATCAAGTCAATTAGTCCATTTTTTAAATTGTACAATCAAAATTGTAAATTAGTTCAGGAAGGTTCATGAACGTTCATTTTTGAAAGTTTTGAATGACCAGGGTTGTATTCTTTAATTTACGCCTCTTATTTAATGAATTTTAAAGGAACATATTTTGATTTAATTTAAGGTAAATGCTTTTTTTTTAAAGTTAAATTACTTTGTTTAATCAGCAAGAACAAAAAACTTGTGTTTTAGTTTCAACAAAATGTTTAACCTTTCCCGTTTAAAATTGAATTCTTTTAAACCATTCATATGGCCTCAATCATTCCAAAAAATTAAGCAAACCATTTTTTTCAAATAGATCTTGTAATTTATCTAATTTAAAAAATAACAATAATTTTTAAACCAACTAATTAGATATTAATATCGACAAAAAATATCAGGCATCATTTTAAGCTAATTAACTATTTAAATCCTAAAAAAAACGACTATAATTCATGTTGATCTATATCGAAAAAGAAAAAAAAAAGAAAAGAGAGAATTCAATAAAAGATTAATCACTCTCTCGTGCTGTTTTTTTGAAAATCTATCGCTATAATGATTTATTCTCTAATCTAATCATTATTTTTGAAAATAAAAAGACACACTTTTATTATTTTCGGATAATATGCAATAGGACATTAATATCCGACAAAAATGATTTTCCCTAAGCTCTTGGTAAATTAACATAATTCGGAAAAATTAAGGTACATAATTGATAATTTTTAAGGCGCTGGGTTTAATTACCCTAATCTAATGTTTGTAGTCAAATATTGTGTTAAAAATCATAATTATCTAATACGTATTTATTAATGTGAATAAGAGAAGCCATTAAAAATTTCACCAATCAAAAACATTAGGGTTAAAAAAGCGTAAATATTGATATAAATTTGAATTTCAAGAACATTAAACCATATATTCTGACGTTCAAAATTTTATAAATTTAATTTTAAATGCTCGAGGATGTTTTTTTTACAAAATTATTTGAGAGGTTTACTCATTTGGAAAACGCTTATATATGTCTGTTAATTATTTTAATTGATTACATAAAGTCGAAGTCATAAAAATTTGTTTACCAAAATCATACACCCGGAAGAGGTTATTAGCAAATATTTTTTGTTAAAAAAAATTTTGTTAAGAGTCCAATTAGACCTTTAAATCTTAGAGAGAAAAATAATGTTTTTTTTTGGGAAAAAGAGATTGCTTGAATCAAGATTGTATCATTATCAATTGGAATATAGTGCTTTATGAGTTATTATGGTCTTGGAATTAATTGTATTTTTGATGGAAGATTAAAGTATTATACAAAAGGATCTAAAATGGGATACTCAGGTAAAAAATGCGACGGCTAAAGCAAATCGTATGTTGGGTTTAATTAGGAAAGCTTTTAAGCATCCTTGTCGTGAGACAATCAAGCTGTTTTATTGTTCACTGGTGAGACCTCATTTGGAGTACGCAGTTAGTTCATGGTGTCCATATTTGGAAAAAGATATAAACGAGATAGAGAAGGTACAACGCAGATAAACAAAGATGATCCCTGAATTGAATGACTTGGAGTATCCGAAGCGATTATCAAGCTTGAGATTAACTGATTTGAGATTAACTGATTTGAGAACGAGAAGAAAACGTGGTGACCTGATCCAAATGTTCAAGGTAACAAACAAATACGAACATGTTAATTTTAGTAACGGCATCAATTACAGTCTAATACAAAGCCGGCGTCTAGAAGATACGATCTAAGAAGAAACAGCCAATGTTTAACACGTGAACAAAAGTAAAAAATTGTCTTCCTAGATATAAATTTTTAAAAAATAGAGTTGATTGGAACAAACTTCCGGAGGACGTGGTGAACGCAAAGAACATGAATAGTTTCAAAGCAAACTTTCGTGTTTGGATGTCAAAACAATGTGAAGCGACTGCTACAGCTCAATTGAGTTAAGCTTGGATATTTTCCAAGTTGCAGTATAAACTACTACTTTTATTTATTTATTTATTAATTACAGAATTCAACAGGCTAGTGCCCAAAATACTAATGAGATTAGTTCTGAATTAGGAAAGAGTAATCGGTTAAAAAATAATACTTACATTTACAATAAGTTTTTACATTAAATTTTGGAAAAGAGATTAAAAATTCGTTTAAAAAGTATTTAAAATTTTTATGAATAAAAGTTTTCATTGTTTTTAAATTAGGTACAAGACTAGGATCACATATTGAAAGCTTATTAAACAATTTACAAAAAAAGTATGTAAAATTTTTTTCTCCATGTTTGTTTGATGATTTTGGTAATGTAGACTACTACTACTACTACTACTAAATTTAACTAAATGCATACGAGATTTTGAATTATAACATGGTTGAATCGATAGAAAAGCTACGCAGTATATTTCAGCAGGACACTGTAGTTGGGTAAACAGAGAGTTTGCTAAAGTTGGACCGCGATCCTAGAAAAAGTTCCCAAACCGAGAATGAATCTAGTTGACTCAATGCAACGAAGAATTAGCGGTATTGATCTTTTTTAGCTAAAAATACGAATCTTTTTCTAATTTTTTGTAAAGCGCTTATAAATTGCCGGTTCTAGTTTGTACAACTTAATTTGTAGAGTCTACGCTCGAATTTATCACCCCATAGATTTATTACTTTTCAGATTTATCCAGAAATTTCTTGAGCCAATTTCCTTCATAAAGCATTTATAACATTCATATTTTTCACTATTTAGATATGTCACGCTTACCTGGAGAAACGAATGGGATGACAAAACCGAGCGCAGGCTTTAATATAATTGATAAAAATAATTGTACATTTTCAACAAATTTTTTTTTGTAAATCTCAAATACTTCTCCTTAGGAAGCACAATATAGTTTTAGGTGAACTTATTTTTTTTAGTGAACAATTTTGAAAATTTTTTGTTCACTTAACAGGGGAAAATAAATTATATGAACATTTTGTTCACCTACACCGTGAACATGATTTGGTCACATAATAGGTGAACTGATATTCATCTATCCGATTATACCTAGAAATTTTAAATAATCCCAATGAACTAGGAATTCTTGAGATCTTCTTTTAAGCCTTTTATTTAAGCCTAAATATTTCGGGTAAGGCATTAGTGAGGGTTAGGGCCATACCTCAAACAGGGTCTGATGCGAAGCCCCATGTAGAGCTCAGGCAAGACATTTGCGCGAACATCTTTCCATTTTCGAACATTGCAAATTTATGAGAGTCGTCCTCGTCTAAAATAAGCTTTTTTTTCTGCTGAATTACGATAAAAATTTTGAAACTACAAAATTAAAATTGTTTTAAAAAAGAGAACTTTCTCGAACTTAGCAGCTTTTTTAATCAACTATAATACATTTTAGTGTTGGCAGTCGGCTGATGAGCCAACTGGTCTAAATCATGAGCGGTTAATTTTCTTACCAGGTCCATATATGTCAATTGTAGATCTTTTAGTTTGCTTCAAAATGGTACCCTGTGTCTTATGATAGGTTTAATTTCTTTATTTTTGAGACCTTAACCTATTTTTTAACAAACTGAAATAAACCGACATCGATTTACATACACATTCTCATTTACAAAAATTCTTTTCAAAACGCATTAGTCTCAAATGGATCGAAATTGAAAATCATTTTCAACACCTCTGCAGAAAAAAAATTATTAACAAAGGGGTTTGACGGTGACAAACAATGGTGAGATCTGCAATAATTTGCTAAAACCAACTGTACAATATATTTTGCAGAGTAAAGTAATTCTGCAAATTATCGAATTTTCTAAAAATGATTTAAAATTGTTTTTTTATGGTACGAATCTTCACATTGTCCTAGTGTATATATTTTGAAGATACGGTATCATCCATATGATTTTTTAGTTTGTTAACACAAATAATGAATTAAATCATAAAAAACACTTAGAAAAACTTTTAAAGAGACACTTAAAAAAAATGACTATCAATAATATTTATGAATACCATTTTTGGATCTAGAACTAAAAAAGATATTTTCAATCTTAAAAATTAAAAAAAAAAAAAACTACTAAAAACAAGTGTAAAGCCTAAACTAATCAAAATTAAAGCTTTAAAAGAGGAAAACAAAAAAAGTATGCGCAATTTTTTGAATTAAACTTTTAATAAATCTTATTTATTAACAAGCAAATTTTTATTATTAAAAAAAGAGGAAA
Source organism: Brachionus rubens (assembly GCA_022207745.1). Lineage (NCBI taxonomy): Eukaryota > Metazoa > Rotifera > Eurotatoria > Ploima > Brachionidae > Brachionus > Brachionus rubens. The sequence goes on along the minus strand of JAJVHD010000090.1, from coordinate 176,875 downwards.
ATTTTTTATTAATTAATTAATTAATTTCTAACAGCGGAAAGTAAACTTTTGTTATTGTTAAATCTATAATTAAAACATTTTTTAAGTAAAAATGTACTTTAAATTAAAAAAAAAAGGAGAATTGTTTTCTTAAAACAAATTATTTCAAGAATATTATTAAATAGTCTGTAAGATTATGCTAACTATCAAAAATTAAAGATATAAAACATAAGCTAAGTATTAATACTAAAATTTTAAAATCTGTATCACCGAGTTCATTAAATTTCCATTTAGAAAATTATAATAGGTTTTTAAGGTTATTAAATTCCATTTTATTATTTTTAATTTCGAGGGAATTTAAAACATTCAAAATGTAATTTCAGTACGTACTGGGCTTTGGTTACATTTACAAAAAAAAAGTGAAGAAAAATTGTTGATCAAATGAATTTCGAATTTTCATGTATGCATGATGGTTGCTTATTGGCAGTTGGTTGAGGGTAGCCGATTTAATTCTATTACATAATGAATTTTTAATCCCTAGGTAATACTTTAAATTTAAAATGTTTGTTAAGGTACCGTAAACTCGGGCTTTAAAAAATGAAAATTCAGTTTTATTGCAGTCATCATAGAAACGCACGTTCGTGCGTGTGTTCATTCGTTAATTTTCCAAAAAATTTGAAAATTGAAAGTTCCCTAATACAGAAATGTAACTATAATACACACACTATAATGCATAGCTGTAAAAGTTATAAATAACTGCGTAATAATTTTGCAGAGTTTTTTCAGAGCTTAATGTAAGGTTTAGCATGTTTTTTTGAATAACTTAGCTTTTTACAGAACTGATTTTTAATGCTTCATTAAAAAGTTATAAAGAAAAAACTAGATTGAGCATTATCAGATGATTCGGGAAAAAGTTGAACAGGCAAAAATGAAAAAGAGAAAAAATTACTAAGACCGAACAGATGATCATAAACTTCAAGATGCCGAATGCGACTGTTTCATTTATTTTTTAAAAATAGTTTAAGGGATGGATTAAAACAGATTTTTTTCTTGTTATGTCTCATTAAATTTGCAAAAAAAAAATTTTAATAGAAAAATTGATTTCTGGATTAAACAAGTGGATTAATAGTTTTAATCGACTCGTTCTTTAGAAAAATTTATCAAAAATTAAGTCAAGTAACTTAGTTTAATGTTTCCATCGTTTTATGACAAAATTCACAAGTCTCTCTAGAAAATGTTCATTAAGCTTGCTTTCATTTAGACATGTATCATTATACTTTCAGTACTTTTTCGAAAACAATTTACGAAAATAATTTTTTTTCACGGTCGAAAACAATTTACGGACTCGGACTCGAGTCTGAGTATTATTAAAAGTAACGAGCCCCTTTCTATGATTTTGAAAGAAAAAAAATTTCGACAGAATTAATCAAGTCCACGACTTGGAAAACACAAAATTATCATGTTTTTGTTGGGTTTAAGAAAATTAAAATTAAACCCCACACCTCCCCTCAAAATTTATGAACTTTCAGAAATGCGAATTGTGAAAGGCCGGATTTGTTATGAAATAACTTTAATGCCTACTCAGTTCAAGATAGCGTGCGAATATTTCGACCAGATATCCGACAGTATTTTACAAAATTGATTAATTTTAAACTTAGAAAACCTTAAAAGTTTAATAAATGTGCCGTATTTTCTTGCTCAAAACCGTAATTAATTCTAAAACCAATTAGTTTAGTCACGATTTTAACCAAAAAAGTTGAAATTTAGAGATGGAACGTAAACTCATTTGAATCTTTTTCCTTTCTATTATTCATTATTATTATTATTTATAATTTATAACAACTATATAAAATTTCTTTTTCATTTTTACAATGGTTGTATTGGAAAAAGTTTTCCCCATGTATTTTCCCTATGTTTTTTCTTAGCAACCGAAATTGATCTTCATTAATTTGAAATAAGATAAAATCGCGACTGTCGCACTTTTCAACCAACAAATTATTCATTTTGGCATTTTAACGGGGAAATGAATTTGCACCATAAAGATAACGAGCAACTCAAAATAGCTTTTGGAATGATATCAGAGGAGAATGAGACTCCGATGATTATGCACGTTCGCTCATCAAAAACGCCCTTCAATGGCTAAAAAAATTCAATTCGTTTTATTAAGACCATTTCGCAACTGGTGAAAGACTTGATGGCTATTACAAGAATTCAAATTATTCAATTGAAAATGGTGGTTTTCCTCGAAAAATTTTGACCGGATTTGAATATGATAATAATCGAATTGAGCTAAAACTATATAACCCATCAGATCCAGGTTTGATTATAAATTTAGACGAACGAAAATGCCAATATTTTGTACAACAGATCGATACGGAAGTTGGTATAAACTTTGAAAAAAACGATAAAGATCAAGGAATAAAGAAAATTATTTTTTAACCGTTTGTTAAATTATTATGCTCGGTGGAGTAATGATAGATATTATATTTTTTTACGCGTACAACCGCTTAGTACGTGAGCGAATTTTATCTGTGGAAAAGCATGAAGTACATTGTCAGAAAAAAAAAATTGAATATTTAAGTCACATTATGATCTATCACAAACTTTAATTTACAAATAGATTTAAATATTAAGTGTCCCAATGAATTGAAAAGAGTCTGTATACACTGATAACCATGGATCTACATATCAAAACATATTATTTTATTTTCTTTCCAAAAAGTGAAATAAAGTTCAGTTGTGCGGGTAAGTTGTTAAGAAAGAGGAGCCCCTTACTGCTTGGTTTAGTAATGTAGATCTGAAGATCAAAAGTTTAAATTACAAACGCTCTTTATTGTGACAGAGCTAAATTTTACCAAGCTAACTATTGGCGAAAAGATTAGAAAAGCAGGTTAATCAATAATAAAATACCTTCAATATCTTCATAATCTAGAAATTTAATTACTGATCAGAAGTTTTAATAGACATCAGAAAAATTAGAAACATTAATAATTTTAGGAATGACCATTAAACTGTTTTAAATGCACAATTTTGAAAGAGGACCTCCTAAATTAAACTAAAAATAAAAGAATTACAGTGAAATTGGTATCACTTATTATTTTATGAGATTTTGAACCAAACAAAATATAATTGCGTTGTCTTATTTTTACTGTAATTACTAATTCGCAATTTTAAATTTAAATTCTTCCTCTGAATTATACATTAGTTAAAGTGTGTGATTCAGCTTATTTTTGAATAATTGAATACCGACTGAACGCTTATAAATAGATTAATCATTGACTTAAAGAACATAAAAGTTGAAAATAAGAAATATGGAAAAACAGATTGAATCTAAATGTTAAACATAAAATTTTAAATCTAGCACGCGAATGTTCAGATCAATTACATTTTTTTAAAAAAAAGAGAAAATTTCAGCTTTTTATTTTTGACAGCCGAGGATCATTTGAATTTATGTATTACATTTTATTTTAAAATATTTGATGTGGATTTACAAATTGAGCGATTATAATCGAAAATCGGTAATTTAGATAAAAATCCCAAGCACAATAAACAGTTCAAATTTTTTATTTGGAACGACTCAACTGCTAGCGATTAGTGAAGGCCAGGAATATTTTGTTAGTGGTGCTCTCACTTTGGGACTTTACTGAAATGATCGAATATACAATGGAGATCATTATTGTGACAACGACAACATATAATTGGTTCTCAAACATGAGCTTGAAGATGAGAATGACTGTGCTAAGCCTTCAAGATTATGATTTTCCAAATTTGCCTGATGTCTTTAGAACTTAGAAACAGAAAAAGAATGAATGCTTGTGGCTAATTTCATCAAATGGAGTACTTGGGTACTTTGTTTGCATCGTAACTATCTGCTGAAAAAGGAACCTACTAGGTCATTCTTTTGAAAAATTTTAAAACTCATTGTCAAAACCTTTAAATGACATTTAAAGGGTTTTCATACATAAGGATTACGATTTTTAAAATCCCTCATCTTTTTGATTTTTTGATTTTTTTGACCTGTTTCGGCCTTAAGTGTACAAACAGTAAAACGAAAATGAAAAAAGTAAAACCCAAACACTGTATGGCGTGAGGTAAACACTGTACAAGTTATATAAAAAAAATTAAAAAAAGGGTAAAATTTGCTTTTTTCCCCTAAATTTGCACACTTTAAATTACTCAGGGATACTTGATAAAACGTTAATCTTGTAGTAAATTTTACGATCTTTCCGAATATGAATAAATAATATGAAATTGATCGATTAATATTAAATGTCATAGGCCAAAAAGTAAAGTATGGTTTTTGAAGGGTCGTGACTCTAATGATCCCTAGGGGTATGAAAAAATAATTTTGGATACCCTCTAAAAAATATGCTTTCCTATGTTTTTATATGTGTAGATTACGAATTTGAGGTCGAAAATCACTTTCTTAAACAGTTTGGACGTTTTGCATTTACTTACTAAAAAGCTAATTGAAAAAAAAACTTAATGCAAATGAATAATTAATCAAGTTGGAATCTCCTTAGACCAATAAAATGACACCCTATTATTTTGTTGTTTTTATTTTCGTTCGAATTGATTTTTTTACACAATCCAATTTAATTCTCTTGGTTATTGACATGTATGATATGAAAATATTTATTTTGAATTAAAATTATCACGAGGCTAAAACAGACTGAACCCAAATTAGCATTTAGTAGAATATATTTTGACAACACACTCTCTCTCAATTAAAAAAAAATATAGCGCCTTAATATTATATATATAAGTAAATTTGCAAAAACAACACCGCTCTTTAACTGTTTGAAAATTGATAGTATCGAACAAATTTATTTGAAACATAAAGTCTATATGTTAAAACAAGTTAAACAAAACATGATGACCAACAAAGTTCTTGAAAATTTAAAATCCCTGTATGATCGAAATGTGTTATCAAGTGATGATGGTAGTTTCTGTAAGCAAGTGTTACAAATGTGAGGCAATTGGTACAAATGAAATTGATGATCCATCAAGACTTTTAAGGCTTATCCAAGACCTTGTGAAGTGTCAAAATATGGGTTTACTTGATTCGGTACGCATCATTCTGGAAAACATAAATGCGGAAAACTTTCAATTTTATATTAAATTACTAGCAAATTTATTAAAATATTAAACTTTAATTTTGTATTTATTTTCTTAATTTAATTGTAAATATTTTTTTATTTTATTTTTTTTCTTTTCTTTACCTTTTTTTTTTAAGCCTATGAGGCACTTTCTTCCACGTAAATAAATAAATTAAAAAAAAAATTATATCTCAATGGTTGTCAAAATAAATATACTATTATTGACTTGAACAGCATACAGTTATCTTAACATCGAATGTGATGTAAAATATTCTGCTGGAAAAACATTTATTCGTTAAAATTCTTAGTTACCAATGTGATAAAAAAATTCCGTATTTTAGAACGTTTCTGATTAGGCATTTTATATTTATTTTAGGGCTCAGTTATGTACCTTCCCGGTGTTTTGTAATTCGATTCGTTGTTTTAGGTAAAGCTAAAAAAATTTCCACAAATTAATTTTTTTTTTCTTAAAAAAATCTTTTGTCAACTATTTGTTCAAAGTCCTTGAGCATTTATTTTAATTTTCATAAATGGTGCTAATTGATTTTTTCAATTACGATTTGAAAAGCTTTTTTCATAAATCTTTTAGTTAAGAAAGAAAAAAATAAACTTATTTGTTTGTTTTAAATAGTTAAATTGTTAACAAAAAAATTTTTAACATTTTAACAGAGATCACTGTCTATCGATTTGAAAATAATTTATATAGCTAATTTTATGGTCTAGGGTTTTAGGACTAGAGAAACGTTAATTACGGAATTAAATTGAACAAAAAAATTAATTTTACTTTAATAACTCAGACAGAATTTAAGTGAAATTTGAATTATGCCGAATTTAAAGATTTAATATTTGACTTAAATAAAATAAAATTGATTTTTGCGATCCAAAAATCAAATTTTAATATTTTTTAGACTTCCCATTCTTAATTCGGTTAAATAAGACATTCGACTGAATCAATATAAGATAAATATATTAAAAGAATTTGACCCAAATCAGCAATTTTTTTTCAGCTTTCTTTCGTTGGAATATTGACCATGATTTTGTCCTATTTAAACCTTCCTTCGCTTCATCCACCTTTGAGTTCTCGTTAATCCACTTTTTAAAGAAAACAATGTCGTTCCTTAAAGCGGAAAAGTTAATTTTTTTTTGCTAAAATTAGCTTTTATTATCTCAAAATAAAATGAAAAGAACTGAGTCGTAAGGTAAATTAATATGCCAACTTGTAGTAGTTCTTTAGTAATAAGAACGTTTTAACAATTAGAACATTCAAATTCATAATCTTCTTGGTGAGATAAAAAAAAGAGACATGTTATCTAAAAAAAACCATAATCATCATCGAATTAGTCTTTCTCTGACATAATTCAAAATTTCTTCTTATGTCAGTACTAAACCTCGATTTAATGTAAGTTAGTTTAAAATTTTATTATAATAAGAAGATGGTCATACGTTGACAGTTTACTACAAAACTTGGCTCTTTCTTATCACATGCTAAATGAACATACTGTTTAGATCTTGATTGTCCATGTGAGTTTCGGATTGAGTAACTCTTATTCTATAAATCTATTTTGTCTAATCTCGTCATACCCACCGGTCGACGATTTTCTTCTGCGTGAGTAACCGAACCTACCCAGCTTTTGTAGTGTTTACTTCAGTAGCTTAATAGATCTATCCAGATCAGAGGCTTTTATTTTTTGTCTATTAGATTTCTAAATGGAGTGAAAACGTAGCTTGGTAACACTCTTTTTATACTATGGAAGTCAAATGGAAGTAAATACTGTCCTTCGAAAAACACTTGACATGCTTCCTTTCGTACAAAACACGGTTTGGTCGACAATCTTTTTTGGTAAACTCGCCCATCAGTAAATTCTTGATTCATAAATATAGTATGCTATCGATTTTTTCTACTGAAAGAGAGGAGACGTTTAATAGGCGTAGCATTTTTTTTTTAATTTTTGTGCTTTTATACTAAACAGTTAGATAATGATATATGTCTCAAATACAAAAATAGTTAAATCGAAAACTGGACATTTTAACGACATCTATATCTGAGAGCATTTAAGTTTAAGCTCTTTTATTTTAATGAAAAAAATTGATTTTATTTGACAAAAAATGAATTTAAATTCACGTAAAGTAACGTAACTTTAAAATTTGTATTTTAAGCATTCTCATTGGTTACTTAACTTTAGCTAACTTTAATTTTATTAGCGGACTCTCCTTTAATATATATAGATTTATTTCTCGGGACATTTTTTCCTCTAAACTTAATTTTGACTAAATGTTGCAATGGTTAAAGCAGAAAAAAAAGATTCGCACTCTTCTCACCACTGTTGGGTCCCTCTTTGAGTACAAATAATAATAAAAAATCGTCAAAAATATGACTTGAAAAAAACAGTTTTGGGAAAATTACAGAATTCTAATCTTCAAGTTGATCTGCAAACCAATATTGTAAGACTTTTAATTCAGTCTATAAGACTACCCAGTCAATCAATTTCAAATGTAAAACCGCTGAATAATCAATGAGGAAGGAACTATTTCATCCAATGTTCTTTTTACTTTACTCATAGTTCCTATCAAGGTTCCAGTATACAATTTCGGAAGTATAGACTAATAATAATCTATTTATAAGCCGATGTTTTTGATCTAATTTTTTACAAAAATCTTTCTTAATAAGTTTTCAGAAAACTTATTCTTGTGTCTCAAGATTAAGGAAAATAATTTTGAACAAGGCATGTAGCATTTCAAATGGTTGGCATTTGTGTATACTCTCAAAATTCTACGCTCGATCCTTGATAAGAGTTATGAGTTAAGTAAAAAGGACAATTGATGAAACATATCCATCCTCAGTGATCATTCAGCGGTATTACATTTGAAATTGATTGACTGGGTATACGTCCTAAAGTATTCATCATTCATCACCAAAGTAAGAAAGATTGATAGAAGCTTGCAAATTGTTATACAGTGTAACCTCGATTTTGTTACCCTCTATTTTGTGAAACCGTGATTTTGCGAAATAAAAAAGAGAGACGCTCCTTATACTTTTAATTTATTTCTGGTTTGAATTTGTGAAATTTTACTTTTTTGAATTTTTTTGCATTTACCCAGACACTTCACAAAATCGAGGTCTCACTCTATGAAGTTAAATGAAAGTCGTAATTTTTTAAAATCTTGATTGTTTTAATTCTAATAAGGTTTGAAAATAATGATATTTAAGTTTAAAAAAGATAAATTTTTAATACGTCTTTACTGAAATAAAATTGGAACGATGAATCATTTCCACTATGCAATCAGTCAGTCAATGACAAAATCAAAAACAGTTATTTCACTGTGACATATTTCAAAAAAATTTATTTAAAAAAAAAAGCTCATAAAAAACCCCATTTAAAATAGTAATTTTCTCAGTCGCCATTTTTTTTTAATTTGAAAATTTTTTTTTCCCTAATGCTATGCGAATAAGAGACATTAAAATCATTATATTCCATGCTGGCTTTCAATTTCATAGATATTAGTAAGTGATAAATTATTTTTTAATCAGTTGAATAAATCGAAATGAATCGTATCACTAAAACCTTATCCATTTGAGTTTATTTCTTAGTTTGTATTTCATTTATTTTAAGATATTCTTTTTCAAGCTTTTAAAAGAATTAATACCTTGTCCTTGCTTGATGTTACCCGTGGTGTTCCACAAGGATCAGTTCTCAGACCTCTTTTGTTGTTGTAACTAAAAATTATGATGCAGAAGATCAAGCAGAAGTTAGCAATTTCAATGACAAGTTAGACTTAGAGCATGATTTGGATACCGAGCCATGTACATGGGCAACTAAATTGAGTTTGGACATAGGACAAAAAATCCTGATTATCAATAAACAATCTTCAATGGACATGGTGCGGAACCTTTGAATACATCAAACTTGGAAAAAGATTAAACGGTGTAATTTCAGAATGACATCAATTGGGATGAACATGTTACTACGCTTAAAATTTAAAAGATTGTTACGAGAAAAATATTTTCTGAAGCTTTTGATTTCAATTAATGAATAAAAAAATGAAGGATGACACAGTACGCAGTTTTATTGAATTGAATGACAATACGAGTAAAGAGATCCAAGATAAATCGATGCTGTTTTTACTCGTACTCAACGTCTCATATGGAGGAAAAATGCACCACTTGCCCTAGTGACTATATAGAAGAATAAGAAGTCAATTGGTTAAAAAAACAGACCATTTAAAAAAAAAACAATAATATAAAATATGTTAATGCAAGCTAGGGTAAAACGAAATATTAAAAATGACACTCCACTTAGACTCTTAGCTAAGCTATTTGTGTCTAAATGAAACTACCTTGAAATTTGGCTTGTCTTTTATGAAAATATTAAGGGATTAAGATGATTTCGATGAGTTAATTTAGTTGAGATAGTTTAGTTGATATTTTTAGAATTTAAATTTGTTTCAAGTACGTTGTTTATCTTGTTTCAAAATGTTGAATTGTAGTTAGGTGATACTTGTTGAGAAAGCGAAAGATCATAAAAAAGACATGATTAAAAATGAAAAATAACTGATTATTATATTTAATATAGTATTTTTATTTAAATTTTTACCTTTGGGGTTTGAGAATGTTAGAAGTAAATAAAATATAATTACCGTAAATTCTCGTTCAATGTTACATGTGACTAAACCTGAATACTCGGGTTATAGTGGACTTTTTGATTGGTTAATTTTTTTTCCAACCAATCAGAAATTCCGCTAAAATTCGAGTTTTCAGGTTTAGTTTAGTACGGTAAATGCTAAATGATTCGAGAACAAGGCCGCTCAATAAAGCGCTAAAGTTGGAATCAATCAGACAAATACAGTCCCGGAAATTAACTTGTCACATGATATCATACAACATCAGTTGATATAAGTTCGTATCAGAATTTATGACCAAATGATATCATCTCCTTTGAGCTCCGATCAGTTGAAATCACATGACATCAGATGATGTCATTTGACAAGTTAATTTCCGAGACTGTATATAACAAGAACAAGATATTTTTCTTGAAACAAGTGTTAAACAACTCGGTCAGTTGTAAAGTTTTAGAGTATCTTTGAAAAGATTATAAATCGTTCGATAGAGACAACACGTTGTTTATAAAACAACTGTCAATTGTTGAAAACTTGACAAAAATAAATTGTATGGAATATGATCCAAAATTTTCTATTTTTTCAATAGAAAGTTATTTTGACTGTGATAATGCTGGACTTGTAAATTCGGTAAAGTATCATTTCTATCTTATACAACCCTGGTCATTCAAAGCTTCCACAAATGAAAATTCAAGGGACCCTGAATGTTCAAAGTCTTCAAAATTTTTCAAATATTTTCTTAAATTTTCATTTTTTTTCAGATTTGAAAATATGAAAATTTTAGAAAAAAAATGAAAACATTTGAAGACTTTTGAACATTCAGCGTCCCTTGAACGTTCATTTTTGGAAGCTGTGAATGACCAGGGTTGTAGATCTAGGAATGAGAACTAATCAAGACTATTTCTATCTTTATAATGACTTTGATATTTTATTAAAAGGTGTAAACTGAATAATTTAAGTGCAAATTTGAAATCTTTATTTCAACACTAAACACTCTTTTTCTTTAAACTCTTTTTTTTACTCAATTTTTATACGTATTGCCTGGGACTTAAACAAATTTACAAAAACAAACACAATACAGGGCGACCTCGATTTTGTGAGGTGTGTGGGTAAATGCAAAAAATTTCACAAATTCAAACCAGAAATACATTAAAGGTGTTGGGTCGCAAAAATTTAGAGTGTATAAAATTGTTTTTTTTTATTTTCAAAGTTTTGGTACACTCATTCTAAAATAGCTTGAGCGTTAAGTTACTTATCGTTTCTAAAATCCGTAATACCGGTATCTCAGTGATCTGTTGTATACGTTCTAAGGCTCTAAGTCAGTATTTTAGAGGATTAAAGACGTGCTGTCAAACTGTGACTTTCATGTTGTAGAAGTTCATAAGGAATCGTTTTTGTAAGCGATTATTAACAAAAATTGTCTTTTTCTGAAATAAAAATGATCGCGAGAATGTTGGAGTGCTTTTTTTTTAAATCGCTTTGTTTAGCAAAATTGGGCATCGGAAAATACTAAGTTCTCTGAATTGACTATACTCAAAGCGGACTATATTAGTCCTTTAAGAATTCCTGGAGGAATATTTTTTTAAAAATACTCTTTTTTCGATTTTGAATTGTTTTAAGTCAAGTCATTTCTTTGATTTTTGAGCCCCTCTTCTCCCCCCCCCCTGGCTACGCCACTGCTTGTTATTAGGGTCATCCTTTTAGGTATAGAAACAAATAAGCTTCTGGTAAACTGTCTTTTTTCTGCTTCCAATATTTCGAGTAAGTTGTTACAGATCTGTATTTTTATTCAGGAAGTATCAAATGAAAAAAATAATTAATTTTAAAAATTTTATTAATAGAATTTTTATAATTAATTTATTGAGAAATATACAAATTATCAATTAGATGATAAAGGGCTCTTTTCTAAATTATTTCTTTTTTTTGTTTTAGAGAAAACCACGAGAGAAAAGCAAAAAAAAAACAAAATTTACAATTTTTTTAGAAAAGGAAGTCTAGAGTTTGTTTTTTTCTGTTTTGGGAGGCGAAAGGTGTTGTTCAAAAAAGGAGAAAAAATATTTTGAGTTTCAAATAAATTTTGGAAATTTATAAAAATTAAAAAAATTTAACAAAGCACCTTGAAAGAAAAAGTAAACTCGAACAAAAAAAAAATACTTTAAACACTTTTCATCAGTTATTTTTGTTGTAAACTCATAAACTCACTCAATATCACACACACACACACACAAAAAATATAACTCAAGCCTAAAAAAAAAGAATTCAAATGTTGATCAAGCCTTTTACCATTGAAAAGGCCGGTCAATCATTTAACGAATTCTTTTCGAGTTTGAAAATGAAAAGAGATTTTTTTTTAGATTTTTAAGGTTCAAAACAAAACAACAAAAAAAACGAGAAAAAAAATTTAAAATTGTTAAAAATTGTAAATGCATTTTGTATCGGATCAGCACATTGTATCGTCCTGTGACAAGAGATCTTTAAAAAGCAATATGAAAATTTTTATAAAGTTTCCTTTTATTTAGGCTAAGTACCTGTAAGTATATGGTGATTGACATTCGAATTTTTTTGGCTCAAAACAGAACCATTGTCTGTACTTGTACCAAATTTGCGAAGTTGAGATCCAGTTGATGACGATTTTGTTTGGTAAGTACTCGAGTTGAGCATCCAATTAGTCAACTTTTTATCGACAATATTCGATGTTGATTTAGATGAATTCATTTGGTCTTTAAGACGTTTTATTTCATCTTGTAAATATGTAATTTCATTCCTTTGAAAAAAATTTTTCTGTTGATTTTGGTCTTAAATCTAATTGATTGAACAAAAAACTTACTGTAAATGAGCAACCAAATCCTCATCGGATGATATGGACATTAGCTTATGAACTTCATTCAGTTGCTCGCTTATTTGAATCTTATGTTGAATAAATATGTCTCTTATAACTTTATAAAAAAAAATTTATAAAATTTATGAATTTCTTTTGGATCACTTAACATAAGTGTCAAAATCAAGAGATCCTATGCTTAAATATTAAAATCGAGATTTTTTTTACTGTGTAACAGAGCAGACATATTTACACTTTAATTTTAAGGTGAGTCGGTGTTTATGGGTTAAATTATTGTGGTAAAAAATTCAAAAAACCCAAATAGAATACCCAAATTAAATGGGTTACTTTACCCAGGCTCGTACCTGAAATCCTCAATTTCTTGGTGACCTATACCCTACCCGTACCCAAGACCTGATTTTTCAGGTAACCCATACCCACCCAATACTTTAAAATTGAAGGGTACATGGGGTTATAAATGACGATGACTAGTTCAAAGGTTGTAGAATTCTTATTTAACTGTACAGTGATTCTTGTGTAAATGTAACGTTGAGTTTAGAACAGGCTCAGAATAGTCTTAAAATATGCCCTATTGTAGTTCAGAAGATTATCATAAAGGATTCATTTTGTTTCTAGAAAGATCTTAGGAACGAAACGAGAATCAAAACTGGTACAGGATCCTTTTTTACAAATATTTAAAGACCGTTCTGAACGTGTTTCAAACAGAATGTTACATTTTCACAAGAATCACTGTACATGAGACATTTTTCAACCAAATAAGTCCAAATTTTTACAACCCCATTTTGGACTATTTTTGGTTATGATTAAAATCTGTTTGAGATCAGTGGCATTTATAGGCTATTTCCCATGAAATTAGAGGTCTGTAGGGTTTTAATCCCTTTTTAGGCCAAAAAATATTTTAGCAACATTTTTAATTCATTTGCTAATTTGATTGAACAGTTCATAGAATTAACATAAGAAAAGTACTATATAAACTCAAATAAATCTGACCTAGTCTTTAAAAAATATCATTCGAATCGATTTCTTTCATCTTGATTTATTTAGATCCCTGACTAGGTCCTTACCTTTAAGAGCATCAGATTTGATTACGAAAGTTAAAAACAACTTAATATTTTGCTTATTTTTGTCGATCATAACGGTCCTGGTTCCGGTCTCTTACAACCATACTTAATTACGATACAAACTTACCTTCAAGTATGTGATTCATTTGATTATTTTCATCATTTTTGGCCTCGGAGTTGTCTTCTTCATCCTCATTACAGTTATCACATTTACCATTCAATTTATCCAATTCATCACTTATCTTATTCACCAATCCCAACGTGTTCATTGAACGTAAATATTTGAGTCTCAATTTTTTAAGTGTATTCATAACACAATTCAATTGGGTCAAGTGTTGAGCTTCATTAAGAACTTGTGTTGACAATTTTCTCAATGAATCCTCATCACTTAACAACAATTCACTAGCAAGCTTAAATATTTTCTCTTCTTGTTCACTAACATTAATTTTACATCCGGACGATTGAATTTTTGAATCATTTGATGAATCAATTTTTTTCCTCAATAGATCACATGCAAATTTTAAATTTCCGTTTAAAGCTGCTTTGTGTATCAACTGTTCGGCCATGTAACTCGTTATTTGAGCATTGAACTCGTTCAATTCACGAGAATTCAAGTAAACAACAAGGTTATTCAACTCATTTTTGATCAAATAAATCAAATTTTTGTCCCTTGACCCCGTTGATTTTTTATCACAATCAACTTTATCTTGGTCCGGGACTAAATTAAGAACCTCCTCGTCGCTCATTTTGTTCTCAATGAGGTACACATTCTCGCAAAACTTTGCCAAACCATTCAAATTCTTGGTCTTTTGTTTAAGAGTTGAATTTAAATTGTTCAAAAAGGACTTGTAAGGGTCGTCCTCACGGGTCATCAAGTCATCTTTTTCTCTTTTAAGTTGATCACATTCACTCTCTTTTTCTCTCATATAAACATCAATTGAATAAATATGATCGTTCAAATCAATGTTCTCTTCTTTAATCTCGTCAAATTCGTTTTGTAAACGTTTCATGTTTTCTTTTAACTCGTTAATAACTTTTTCTTTCAATTCAAGTATTTGTTGAATTAAAATGTTAACAAACGATTGATTACGTTTCAATCGACCATGAAGATTACTCGAATTTAAATCTACATTGTTCAATCCACCACCGCCCAAACTCGTATAAATTTGATTTAATTGATTAACTGTTTGAGTATTACCCAAGTCCATATCTTCGAGTATTGATTGATACTCTTGTGCTTGACGTTGTGAATGTACAAGTTTAAATTCAAGAGTTTTAACTTCTTCTTGTAAAACTTCAATTTCATTTTTTGAAAATTCTTGTACATTTTTAAAGTCAACTTCAAGATTTGTTTTAACACTAGTGAGATCTTGAAGACTTGTTTCTAAATTTTGAATTAGTGTTTGACTTTTTTTGAGCTCGTCTTTGAGTTGACATAGTTCATCAGTGTAATGTTCGTTTAAATTTTCGGTCAAATTTTTAAGTTGTGTATTGCGATCAAGCTCAAAATTAAAAGCGTCTTGAAACTTATCGGTTTTTGATATCTCTTCGTTTAATTGAAGTGTCAAGTCTAAAATTTGACGGTCTTTATCCCTTAACTGAGTCTCCAACTGGGTTATCACCTCTTCTTTACTCATCAATACCTTTGCTAAATCATCACTAAAGTCTTGTAAGTTAACACTCGAAGTTGACGATTTGATAGATTTTTCTTGTTTAAGATTAAAAATTTCCTTTTGAGTTTCGATCAACTGAGTTTGTAAGCGTTCACATTTTAACTTTAAATTTTCATCACTCTTTTGAGTCAAACTCAATTCACGCTCTTTTATTTTTCCTAAAACATCGGATATTCTAGCATCAAGATTTTTAACCTCTTTATTCCACCCTAAATCCGAACTTGAACTCAATTGTTTAGCTAAACGTTTATTCAACTTTTCAATTTCTTTCTCTTGTTGTTGAATTGTTTCGTTAAGTTTTTTAATTTCGTTCAAATTAGTCTCATTTGTTGATTTCGAAAGCGATAACTTTTTGTTAACCGTCTCCAATTCGTGTTCATTCTTGTTTATTTTGAGGGTCAAATCCCCTAATTGTGTGTACAATCGTGACTGCTGTCGATCAAACTCCCCGGCTGAGTCCAAATGAATTTGCTCCAATATTTTAAACTTTGAAGTCAAGTCCGAATTATCTTTCAATAGCTTTTCGTATTGGATCTTAAGACTTTCGTAACTTTGAGGCTCTGATTTGGGGGTCAATGAACTTGGACTCTGTGATTGTTTGATGGTCTGATTGATTAGAACGAACATTTGTTGATTTGGTGGTGGCGGTGGGGGTGCAGGTGGAGGGGTGTGAGACGGTTGATCCTCAGTCGGTGTTGGATTATTCGAAAAAGCTGGCATTGGATTAACAACAAGCTTAGGCTTACATTTAGCACACTGATTCGTTTGATTTTCAATACAGCTTCGAATCGAATCGCACCATGTATTTTTATTTTCTAAACTCGAAGTCCTCAATGTAATCGATGACGTACTTTGATGAAATGTCAAACGAAAATCATTTTGATTCGACTCAAAAACTTGACAACATTTAGTCAATTCAAATTTTCCAATCGGAAATTTACCCAACTCTTGTTCGTATTTATCATTCCAATAAATCAAACAACCGAGATTCATGTTCAACGAAAACCAAAATTTATTAAACTGATTACTCGTTTGTTCATTCTGGATGGGTTCTTTCATTTTCCATAAATAACCAACTAGGTTATTAGTTCGTCTCTTACTTGTTCCATTGTTTTTAGTCAAGTCAATAATTTCAATGTTTCGAATAGTGGTGTCTAAGTCTTGTTGGGATTTAAGATCTGACTGTACTCGGATAGTTAAGCTCTTGGCTGAGGATGTCGATGATGAAGACGAAGAAGACAAGTTTGGTGAGACTGGTTGAGAGTCTTCTTCAATTGGTTGTTTACGAGGTGATATTAGACAAGGTTTTTTATATTCATCGGTTTGACGTGGTTTAGGGGACGAATTTGATGAGCATGAAGACGACCATGATGATGACGAAGATGGTGAGTTATTCGTATTGATCATAGCCGACGTCGATTGAGTTTTATTCATTTTAGCCGATTGAATTTGTAACGGTAAACTTGTTTGATTCGAAAGTAAATTAGTCAATGAAGTAACAGGTCGAAATGCTGAATTTGTTTGCGGTGGGACGACAAGAGAAAAAGCTGATGATTTATTGCGATTTGTTTGCGGAAGACTTTGTCGATTTTGTTGGGTTTGTTTGGTCATTTTTTTTAAATTAGCCTCTTCTTCGTGTTTGTATTCGATAAGTAATTGATTTAAATTCTCTTTAAGTCGTTGTTTGCGTATTAGATCGTCTTCTTTATAAGACAAACGTCGATTAGATGTGTCCGTACTTGATTCAGAATTATTATCTTGTTTCGAATCATCTTCATCGATTACTTCGATTACGTCTTGTTCGGATGTATCACGTTCGGGTACATTTTCATTTTCGTTTTGAATTTCGTCAAATTTTTTAGGACTCATAAAATTTTTTTTTGCACATTTAGTCCCAAATGCTGAAAATGCTTCTTTCCATTTTAACATATCATCATAACTACCCGCTGCTATGAAGATATCTTTGAGGGGTTTGGAAAATTTAAGACACAACGAGTTCGGGTACGAGCTTATGTTTATGTCTGTTTGATTGCATAATTCACTTATTTGCTCACAAGCGGACATGTTAATTCGACCCTGTGGAATCGTCAACGGCTAAAAAAACATAAAAAATTTATTAAAAATTTTTTTTTTGGAAGAGAATAAATGGTCTTTACATTCTCGTCTAAGGAGTAGGTTAATTCGCCATCGTCGTAAAATACGAAAAACCTCCATTGCCAGCGCTTTGTTTTGTTAAGCTCCAAGTCCGATGGTGCTATAAACAAGTATCCAATTTTGCATATTTTTCGGTTTGACTTAAGAAAAAAAAAGTTTAAAAATTTTTAGTTTTTTTTTTTTTAAAAAAGTCCTCTTGCTGTTTTCAGAGTGTTCCAGGCAAAGTTTTTATAGCTTAAAGTGTGTTTTCCAAGTGTTCCTATTTTAAGAATACAAGGCGGCTGAACGATGATCATTCGAAAAAAATTGAAAATTTTATAATTTTAAAAATATTTAAACAATAAAATTGTTTATCATTTTAAAGTAAATTTTAAATTTTTTTTAAAATTTGAGTTTATTTATTTTAAGTGTACACAATTAAGGTTTTTTTATGAATGTATAAAATTTTTGAGGTAATTTTTTTGTTTAGAATTTGGCACATAATTTGGATATCTCATGAAATATTTTGATGTAGAATAGTAAACTAGATCTAATTTATTGAATCACGATTTTGTTGATTGTGATCATGATAAACAATCTCTCATTTTTGATGACAAGCATGAGAAAATTTTTTCGACTTTGACAAAAAAATTATAAAGGCGTGGACTAGCGACTGTTTAAGCCATAAAATTACGTTTAACGATACAGTTTAACCTATTTGTTCTAGAAAAAAATGTCGTATAGGGGAGATAACTGTCCAAAATGGATAAAAATGCGAAAATTATGTTAGGCTTTTTTTTTATCAAAAAGAGATGAACAGAGACAGCAGCTTTAATGTGACAAAGCAACAAAGTCGAATATAGCAACACTTAGTATTTTTATAGCAATTTTAAGCTTTTTTGAAATTTACGGAAAAATTTTGGATTATAAACAGTCCTTGTAATTTATAAAAAATAATTTTTAACGGAAAATTGTATTTTTTGTGGCAACCTGAAGATTTTTCTGTAGTATTGGAGATAGTATATTTTTTTCCCAAAAAATTAACCTCACAAACATTTTCAGGTTTGGTTTTTACAACTGTTCCATTATGTATCAACTTTTTACCACTTTAAAGATAGTACAGTAATAAACATCTCAAAATTAGAAAATCTTTAAATTATTGAAGCAGCGCTTTTTATGTGCGAGTAGGTAATTTACAATTTAATATTTGTAATCCACAGACGAGTGGGAGTACAAAATTTTATTCAGTTTTTGGAACAATTTGACGGTATCAATCCGTCTCAAATAAAAACTGTTAGGTAAAGCTTTAAAGTATGTGAATTGGAGACTTACAAAAAATAAAAACAATTCGAGATTTTAAATTCTATTAAACTAGGGCTGTCACTTTTACCTTACCACTGAGTAAAAAGTAATGGGTTCATTACTTTTATTACTTTTTTAAATTTGGTCAAAAAAAATAAATTGTTTTGGAAGAAGTAATGAAAGTAATCAGAAAATTACCATTACTTAGTAAAGTAATGCGCTGTTCATTACTTTTTCTTGAGTAATTTGTAAAATTTTGAGAATAAAACTTCCTATTAACAATCTGTGGTTTCTGCTCAAAATTCTTTGAAATTCAATCAATTTAGTTAGGTCGAACATACCGTAAACGCTCGTAAATTGTCCCTGGGGTTTAAAGTAAAAAGACTATTTTAAACCGAGGGATAGTTAAACATTTGACTTCAAATTTTTGTCCCATCGAGAAAATTGGCCATTTCTGAACGTCTAAACTAATTTTTAGCCCTGGGGTAATAAGCGGGAAATAATGGGACTAATGTAGTTATGCTTTAATTCTAAATTCAAAACTAGTAGAATTAAAAAAACTGAAAACTGTTGCTACAACTTTCATTTAAAACCGTTTTTAATGAAAAGAATGTCCTTTAATTTAGATAACCCGTAAATGTCCCTGATCTTAAACTGATTCTAACCTGAACCAAAAAGAGTCAAAAAATTGGGGTCAAAAACATTTTAGACCCAGGTCTCAAAAACGGTTTTCCCACTTATAGCCCATGGTAATTTGCAAGCGTTTACTGTATATTTTACCAAGCTTTTACTTTTTACAGATAAAGTTTTACTTTTTCAAGTAATGCTTTACATTACTATTACTAAGTAATGGTAATTTTCCCATTTCTTTCTTTACCTTTTTAAAAACACTACATTTTTATCTATTTGATATCAATGTGATGTGGTTTTTAGGCTTTTTTTGTCCAAATTATAGAAGGCAATAAAAGTAATGATTTGTAACCATTATTTTAAGATTCAATTTTAGACTCAATTAAGCTATTAACGAACTATAATCTGAAAATAAATTTTCTTAAAGTTATTTTTTTGCTCATGTCCCATTTTAATTATGTCCGTATTTTTCCTAAGAATGAATTAGGTGATATAAATGCGAACACGCTGTTGTTGACCAAGGTCGCCAACCAATAAAATGGATATAACTCCAAATTTTTTGTTATTAGCTTTAATTTTCTTAAGTCTTTTGTCGACTAGAATTATCAACCTTTCATTATAACTAATTAAAAAACAACGTCTAATAGAAATGCGTATGAAAAATGTCCAATCAAAACATGCATGAATTCGTCCAATTAATATCGTTTCTCCATTTTCAACATGCCCCTACATGTCTGTCTATTAAGCTCGTTCCTTGCTACAAGTAATTCTAGATAAGCAAATATTAAAAGTACAATTTTATAGGGAGGTGTACAAGATTTTTGTAGACCATGTACAATTCTTGGGTTTACTTTTTTTCCTTATCAAAACAAAGATTATTTTCAATTTTGAATAGTACTAAATTTTACGATTGAATTATGGGAAAAAGTTTCAAAATTTTTATGATTAAATGCTCTTAGCAGTTTAACAATGGGTGAGACTAATAAAATATCCAAAATTTATGAAAAAAAATAAAGTCTTGTATGTGAACTAGCTGAAAAAAAGTTTTTTTCAGATGTATAAAAAAATTAAAATTATTTTTTTCAACCATTTACTTGTTGGATTCTGGCTTCTCACTTCGAGAGCTGCCTTTTAAATAGTTTTCTAAAATGCTTTTTCTGAAGAATTGATGTCCAAAAATAATTTGTAAAACGTTACAAGCGAAAAAATCACCATAAATGGGTTTCCAATAAAAGGAGGTTTTGTAATAAATCTAAACTATACTTTTTTCCAAAAAAATAAAAAAAAATTATGTCGTTTCAGTCAAACCTCTAATTTAATTATTTCAGAAAGGGTAAGCTAATTACTGATATAAAAGAATACCAGTCACATCTATAAAAGGAAACAACTCTTCTTGGGTTTACTCATGAGATTAAAAACACTTGGTTTATTCTTTGATTAAATACACCCCAAGGTCAACCTTATAAGATTTATAACGAATTTGAAATTACGATCGTAATGTAGCACAATGTAATTTCGATTCGATTTTGTTTTGTTAACAAAATCAAGGCCTAACTGTATATGAGAAAAATTCGACTATAGTCTAAGAGGTGTGTGAAATTGAGAGGCTAATTTTTAAAATAAGACATTTGTCTCGAAAGCAGTAATAATGGATCCATTAGTGTTGGCTTTTTTTTCGATGCGTCTATTTGATGAAGAAAAGATTCATTACAGGTCTCAGAAAAATTACCTTTATAGATGGCTTAAAACAATTAAAATACAAGTGAGGGGTGGAATAGACTACTTGAAAGCTTGAATCTGCCTTCTTACACCCAAAGAATATTTTTTTAGAGCAAACATTGTCCTATTACCTTGACGAGTCTCATTTTAAAAATCATTAATTTAAAAAAAAAAAGACTCTTAATTGTTAATTAATTTTTATTTTATAGTTACTTTAAAACCATAAATCAAAATAATTTAGAAAAAAAAGTCTTAAACTTCTTTTTATTTAAACAATTAATCATTTCTTGTTTGTTCAAAAATTAAGCTTAAAATTTACATAAGCTTTTTTAGAAGAGATTTTTTATGTTTTTCATCTGGTTTTGATTATTTTTTGATTACTTGAAAATTTTATGACTCATTTGTTTTAGAAATTATTCAAAATTAAATTGATTAAAAGAAGAAAACAGCAGACAGATTAAAAAAGAAATTAACTAGCTTTCGAACTTACTTACAGTGGTGCTACGATATTTGTATTTTACTAAATTTTACGTAAATTATTGTAAATTTACTATTTTTTCCGTAAAATCAGGTAAATTTACGTAATTTTACCAATGTAAAAAGTGGTAAATTGACTAATTTTACGTAAATTTACGTAAATTTTGATAAATATCAAAATGTCCAAAAAAATTTTCGACCCTTTATTAGTCTTTTAGTGACATAAATCGCAAAAAAAACACTGAAGTAGTAATGAGTTTTTTTGGTGGTAGTATAAAGGTTGATGTATCAGTAAATATCGATTTTTTTCTAAGTGAGTTAACTATTAAGTTTTTATCAACAATTGTTGTAAAATTAGTCAGAATTTCTTTTGGACATTTTAATATTTACCAAAATTTACGTAAATTTACGTAAAATTATCATTTTTTACGTCAAAATTAGTCAATTTACCACTTTTTACTTTGGTAAAATTACGTAAATTTACCTGATTTTACGGAAAAAATAGTAAATTTACAATAATTTACGTAAAATTTAGTAAAATACAAATATCGTAGCACCACTGTAGATTGAGTAGGTCGTAGTTTAACACGTTAAGTTTTATTACTAAGACAATCTGATATGAGTCGTCACTTTAAGAAACTAAGGCTATGCCTTTAGATAGGAAAATAATTTCAAAATTTATTAAAGGAATGGCCACATTAATCGCCTCATTAAGCCTTTTTGAACAAAAGGTCAATTGGAAAATCCCCTCTAGATAATGTCAGACACAATTTAAAAGACCGATCCTAATGAAACTGGTACGTTAACGTAGTGATTCAAAACAAGGGTTCTGGTAGGGATACTGTCACAAGGAGAAAAATCCAAATGGTTCCGATCTTCAGTGGAAGTTGTTTCAGTTAGAAATTGAAAAACAACAATTTATAATTTTTTTCATAATTTTTAAAAACAAAAATTAAAATACCTGAAATGCTGACAAACAATTAAGATTTTGTCTATAATTAATAATACTTCTAATTTTAATCATTTTAATAATCGAACAAAATTTTCACGTCTTTTTCACCATTTTTTTTTAGTAAATATTGAATTTTTATCTAATTTTTTTTTCAAAAAATAAACTTCAAATTTTCAATTATTTTTTATTATTTTTAATTTAGCGAAAGAAAAAAAGTAGAATACCAAGGTCCCATGAAACAAAAAAAAAGAACAACAAAAAATGGTTCATTAAGGACTGGGAACCCTAATGAGTTATATATCCACAACTAACTTTTTTTTGTCGTTGAGAGAAAAAATTTTTTTTTATTGTTTTGGACTTTGGTTAAGACGTAAAATATTAACAAGAGAAGTTTGTTTGTTAGTTTTGGGCTTGTAAACAACACAATAAAAAAAAAAGAAACACAACGAGACGAGAAAAGAAAAATTACTTTCGTTTGTCAACAATTGTAAAGAAAAAAAATAAGCATAGTTGAGTTAATTGAGATATTTGCAAGCAACAACAAAAAGTAATAACTAGTGATTTGTAGAGATAAGGTTACATAAAAAATGGAGTTTATTTTTTTTTCTTACACTCCTTCTCTTTTGACTATAATTAGAACACTCTCCTTTATTGAAATTTAATAGCTTGATGATTAAAACTAAATTTGTCACTTTGATATTTAATTCCGCAAGTTATTATTAAGCTCTTCACAATCCCAAGATTTTGTTATTGTTATTTCTAATCTTTTTTTATGATTTTGTTTCAATATGACAGACACCAAAATAGTTTTTTTTCTTTAAGACCAGATTTATTTTTGATGGGTTATTGCTCAAAGCTTTTTTTCCTATTTTTATGTAAAAAGTTACCAATTGGGTCAAGTGGAAACAGTCGGGGGTCGATTTCAAAAATTTACGTACCTTAGTAAAATCAGCAAGGGCTTCAGCAGTGTGTAAATCTTTTAAATTAAAACACGTTTGACATTTGTTTGTATTGAACGCTTGTGGTACAAATTTAATACAACTACAAAATGACGATTGTAAGAGTCGTTGTTGTGGTTTAGTTAATGTTGACGACATTATGGTGAACGAACGTTGAATTTTTTTGAAATCTTTTTTTTTTAAATTTTCGAACACTTTTTGTTGTTGACTATCTTTACATCTTAAAAAAAACAAAAAAAATTATTCGGCTATTGACCCGAGCGAAAAAAAAATCGAAAAAATAAAAAGAGCTTTTAAACAAAAGAGAAAAGCGTAGATATATTAATATTTATGTGGTATTCATCATAAATTATAATCTACAGTACATTCATAAACACAATATTTTTTTTTTAGCTAAAAATATAGTATTTGGTTTGTTGATGTTGAGAAAATAAATAGAATCTTTCTATAGTCTACTAAATTTTGACTTCGAACAATAATAATTTTATTTTTTTTATTGACTTTCTCTCTCTCTCTCTGTCAACTGACCTTGTTTGACAAATACAGACTCATTTTATTTCCGACACCCTTACTCTCATAATTTTTATTTATCTTAAAATTATGTCCAATTAACGCCTCGATAATCTAAATTTTTGAACAAAAAATTTTTTTTTTAAATTTTTTTCTTTTTAAAACCTCTCGATAATTACCCTATATTTCACGATATAGTATTTTTTCAATGAAATCACTCGCTTATAATAATAAAAAAAATAGTTTGCTCGTGATTTCGAGTTTATGGAAACTACTTTTGATAAGAACCAAAAGTTTAGAAAATAATTATCTTACTACTCTGTTTGAAACACAAACACTTGAAGGTCTTTTTAAATAGTAGCCTTTTAATGAACTGAAAAATGTCTTTTCAAAATAAAATTATGATCAATCATCTTTAGTTATCCGATTTCCTCATTATTGTTTGCATCAAGGGGTGGGTATCGGGTAATCTTGATTTGATCGACATGATTCCCCTCTCTCTCGCCTCTCTTAAAAATAGAAAAATTGTAATAAACGTTTAACCAGTTTAAATACAAGTCTTGAACAAACAAAAAATAAAAATACTCTCTCCCGATGGTAAGACTAAAAAATTCTATTAGTAACAAGAACAAGCTTTTCATTCAAAGATTATTTTTTTGCGAAAAAAAAAAAACGATAAAGAGGGAAACAAACAGAATCGTACATATTTTTTTAATTAAATTTCAAACAAGAAAGAAGCATTTTTGAACGTGTATTGTGTAACACACTTTTTTTGTTAAACAACTATTAGATGCGACATTTGAATAGCGTAACTTTCGTACATAAACTTAACAAAAAAAAAATGAACGATAGAAATAATCGAGAATACTAAAAAGAGGAGTAGAAAATAACAAAAAATAAAAACGAAAAAGAACTCGTATGAATTTTTTTTTCGATTTTGAAATATCAAAAAAAAAAAAAAAGAGAGAAAATTTACGAACTTATAATAAATTATTCATTTGGTCATTCGGTCAATTGAGTTAGTCCGAGTCATGTCTCTTAGTTTAAATATTTTTTGTGTGTCGAGTCATTTACGAAAAAAAAATTGAAGAGACAAAAGGACAAACGAATCCTCATGGGCTTATCTAGGAATGAAACAAAAAATATTTTCATAAACCAACAGATTCTTTTAATTATAAAAAAAAATTGTTTTTTTTTTTAGGGATCTCTAATTAAACTTTGAAGAGATCGTGAGAGACAAACAACCAGTGCTTAGCAAACATTTAAAATATTTAGTTGTTACTCGACCTGGTCTAATCATGAGACATCGTAGAATTATAATATTTTTGCTAAGCAAAAATATTATCAAATAAAGATAAGATAATCTTTTTAATAAATTAGGGATTTAAATTTCTTGTATCTATTTTGGGTTAGTTAGCATCGATTTTGTTTCGAAGTAAAACAAAAAAAAAATACTCTTAATTACTTAAGGTTTTTACTCGTTTTTTTTTTCTCTTCGTTATGTAATCGCTTTAATAAAACAAATTGGAAATAACTTTCTCTCTCTAGAAAATTCATATTTTTTTGTTTGCATTGCTTAAAGTTACCCAATTGTTTTTTCTTTACTCATTTTTCAGCATACGACTTTTTACAAGTTTGTTTTTTTCAGTATTTTATCAACAATGAACGTAACATTAATGGAGAAAAAATGGTCGTATTTGACTCACTTAAATGAAAATTAAGTAATCTATTAAGGGGTTTCATTAGATTTTTTTTTCGTTTGCTAAAAAATTAGTTGAAAAAAAATACAAAAACAATTCATTTAAAGTCAATTACTTTGTGTAATACATTTGTGGGTTATTGAATGGTAGCTGGTAATTTCGATTTGACTTACAAAAAAAATGGACTCAAAAGTTGTTGAATGAAAACAGACAAACTAAGATCTCGCGGGGGTAGATGTTATTAATGAACCTGAGGCCAATAAAAAAAAAATTCAAGCCTTGAGGACAAATTGCTAAATAAATTATGAATGAAATAAAAAGAGCTGTGTAATTTCAAGATTTAATTAATTTACAAAAACAATCAAAATTGACAATTGCTCCTGTTTAATGCTTTAGTTTGATTAGGCTGATATATTCCTGTCAACGCTATTTAATGAATGTTCCAAAAGAGATAAACTATCCAATAAGCGTCTATTAACTCTTGGAAAATATTTTTGAAAAAATTCAACTAAAATTGATTGAAGAGAATGAAAGATTCTGTACATTTATTGGTATGATCTTTGTATGCCAAGTTTAATTTTTAGAAACGAGAAAGATTCAAAGTTGAAGAAAAATCTCTTTCTTCAAGAGTTCTGAATAATTTACTTTTTAACGCTAAATCCTCGATGTCCATTAAAAAAGATAGAATGAGTTTATTTGGTGAAAAAAAAACAACTTTGAAAAAAAAAACATATTTGGGTTACTCGCGAGGCTTACGATAATTGTAGCTATTCACGTGTTCCTCTTGTGAACTTTCATGAATCAATGATTTGGAAAAGTCATCATTGATTATTTGGGTATAAACTGAAGGCTAAAAAACTCTAGTTAGAGCAGAAAATGAACGTTCGCGTTCATCCGAATTCTTCCGATAGTTCAAAATTTTTCATAACCTTTCAAAAATTTTCGAGCCGTTTCATAAGTTTTCGGGACCATTTTTATGAATCTCCGAAAAATTATGAAAATGTCCCGAAAACTTCATGAATATTCATGAAAGGATCCGAACGTTCATTTTTGGAATATGTGGAATTGTGAAGTTTAGTACAAAAAAACAGAACAATTTTGAAAAATTGAAATAATTTTTACTCTGTTGACCTTATGATGAATCTGCACATGTAACAAAGTGTAACCAACTTTGTTACACCATTCAGCAAACTCTGCAAAAACTGTGCAGTCTAATTGCGCATTTAGTTATAATACTTTTTAATAGTGTGCATTTTGCAGAGACTTTGCATAAATTTAGCAGAGGTTGCTCAATGGTGTAACAAAGTTTGTTACACTTTGTTACATGCGCAGATTCATCATAAGGCCAACAGAATAAAAATTATTTCAATTTTTCAAAATTGTTCTGTTTTTTTGTACTAAACTTCACAATGCCGAATATGTTAACGATCAGGTTAGTACAAGGCATTATGTTATTTTACCACAAGAATTAATTACAAAAAATCGTTCTAAAGCCTAATCTAAAATCTTTCGAGAAAGTCTTTAAGTTCGCGCAATGCAAAATTACCACAATTTCTTAATTTTGGATTTTCAACTCGATTTTCTTATTATCCATACCCAAAAACCCAAATTTTAGAGAGGGTCTAAACATTTTTTTTTGGCCAGGGGGTTCCAAGTTAAGCGACTTTTAAAGAAGTTTGCCAGTTTAAAACGTTTCCGTGAATCGAAAATAAATCCTATATTAAAACTAACCAAATTTTCTGATAGTGAATCGAATTTTCCTGCACGTTAAGAGAAAAAAAGTCCAAAAAAATATAAAATTCCGCGGAAAATCCAAAATTAAGAAAGTTTGGTAATTTTGCATTGTGCGAACTTTAAGTAATTTTCCTAAAGTTTTTCGGGTGAATTTTGCCGAGTCAGCGAATTTTTTTTCTTATTTTTCCGGATTTACCGCAAAAAAAAAAAATTTATTGATGCACCAAATTTTGGTTTTCGTTTTAAGATTCTAATTTTATCAGAAAGAAATAACAATTTAATCTTTACAAAAAACAGAATGTCTTTATTCAAGTACCATTTACTAGGAAACCCTTAAAAATAGTTTTCTTTAATTAATTTTTGGAGGCAAAGGATTCAAATTAGACAAAGTTTCCTTAATTTTGTTTTGTTGAAATTATCTCAACAGAGTTAAAATTTTAAAATTTAGTTTCGAAATAATTTAAATTTAAAGGAAAATTTAAAAAATTAATACAATACAGGTCTTTGACATGTTCTCTAAATGAACGTTCATCCCCATTTTTAAAGTTCACGATCATTCATGAACGTTCATTTTGAAAAAATGGATTAAATATAGAACCTTTTGATTGTTTTTTAATTTTTGTAAATTAAAAAACTACTCTGTTTAAATGATAATTTTTTTCACGCAAAAGTCAACATCTACTGTGGTCCAGAATTCTTCAATTCAATTAACCAGATCATCAACACTAGATGGTTTTATTGAGGAAATCAAGAAAAACTACCTTGGAAACAATCCTCCTCTGAAAATAAATCCAAGCCTAATAATATTATTTTTATTTTTAGAAGAAAATTATTTCTTTTTAAAGCAGTTTTTCTTGATTTCCTCAATAAAACCATCTAGTGTTGATGATCTGGTTAATTGAATTGAAGAATTGTGGACTTTTGCGTGAAAAAAATTAATCATTTAAACAGAGTAGTAAAAAAGATAATTTATTTGCAAGGAAAGCGAACCGCACTGACTATTTTTAATGTTGGGAAAATATTTTTTAAGAGGCGTGTAATATACTGTGAAAATATATTAAAGTATTAAGCCAAATCGACTTATAGTGATTGTGGACTTAATGGGTGAGAGACCAAAACAAAGATAAATTAATGATTAACTTTTTATTAAAATTGGAATCTGTTTAGTAATTGTTAGTAATGTCTTTTTATACTAAAAGTAAATATGACTAGAACTGCAGAAAGTAGTTGTGAAAGTTGAAAATACATGTTTCGACAGAGAAAGAAAGGAACAAAGAAACAAATTATAAAGACAAATAATTTGGGTTCTAACACACCTTCCCCTCTAATGAGAAGTGCTTAGCCCTTGTGAAAAAAAATGGATCAAAAAAACAAAAAAAACAAAAACTAAACACAGTTACCACGGAATACCATTTATAGATATACGGTGATAAACGCACCTAAACCACCTCGACGACAAGTTGGGCAAACCGCATTGAACCGAACCCGGTGTAAGTTATCCCGGCACCTTCTACATATTATATGTCCACAATGGAGTGCGATTAAAGGTCCTGTTTGTGGACTGGATTCGAGACATTCTGGACAACTGATAACATTCGCTGAATTATCTCGGAGTTGTTGTTGTCGTAATTCCGCATTCTCATTTTGGGTTTGCTCGACAAGGTTGTTCTTATGGAGTAACTCGAGTTTCAAATCATCAAGCTGTTGTTCTAACTCTTGATTCTTCGTCCGTAGTTGAACATTCTCAAGTCGGAACTCCTCCAAATCGCGTAATACTTGAGCATTTACGGCCTGAACACTAAGGAGTTCTTGCTTGAGATTTTCGATCCCGGATCGATTTTCAACCAACAATTGTTGGTTTTGAGCCAGCTTGTTCCGTAATTGTGATTGTTCGAATTCCGCGGCTTTAATTGTTCGAGTTAATGTGGTCGCCACATGGAGTGGTTGGCTATTCAGTTGTTCTTTCCAAGTTAGTATGTTGGCTTGTAAAGTTTGAATACTACCCTGGATAGCTCGAATCTCTGTTTCAACGGGATTTTCTCGGTATTGATTGATCTCTGCATCGAGTTGTCGTTGAACTTCAGAATAGTGTTCAACTTGACGTTGAAGTTGATCGATCTGAGATTGGAGACGGGACTTTTCGAGGACCCATTCACGCTCTTTGGTGACTAATTTGTTTAACTCGAATTGAACTCGTGGTGAATAAACAGCATCTAGTCTATGTTGTGGAGTAGGGAGGGGGTTTATACGTACGCGTAGTCGTCTTCCTCTATGTTCTCGATTATCAAGTTGTTCTACAATCTGCGGATGGATCGACGGATCGACAAATCGAAGAAAGGCGTACGTTGTTTTAGGTCCTTGCTCGTCACGTTTCGAAGCGTTGAAAACGTTTAACCATTCTACATCAATCCCATATCGTCTTTCAAACGGAAGTATTAGTTCCCATAACTCAAACTCCGCATCGGTTTCGTTTGTGATACCTGATATCATAATGTCATGTTGATCGAGTGCCATTTGTAATTGTAATGGTTCTTGTATTGTAATTGTTTTTTTTATAATTGTTAACGAATAACTTAAAGAATTAATTTTAAAAATAGAACATGAAACTGGAAAATTGAATTAGAAAATTTAGAAAATTTTGAATTTAACATATAGAATGGATTGCGATGCAAATTTTAATGTACAAAAATTTAATTATTATTCGATTTGTATTAAATGTAATGATTAGTATTTTAACCTATCAACGGGCTTCTTCTGTCTTGTGCTCTTACGCAAAGGTACTTGCCCCTTGTCCGTTTGGTTTGTTAAATACCTATTTGGTTGAAAAGTAACATCAGCTGAGGATTCCGTCTCAGTTTCAGATGACTCATCTTGAAGTGGATTAGTTAATACATTCGTTTGTACCTCGGGTACTGGACAATCAATTTCCTGTGTGAATGTTTGATTTCCTTCATTTTGTAATTGTTTATTACCACTCTTCGACGGTGTATTCTTACGCTTAGTGCGCGATGTTTTACTTTGTTTGTTAATCTTTTCATCGTTGATTGATCTCTTGGGTGCTTTTTCTGGGACATCGGTTTCACTGTCCGAATCCTTAATTTGGTTTTCCTCTGGAAGTTTTCCAAAGAAACGTTTTAACCTGTTATGATGGACCAGTTTTATTTTGGTTTTCGATTTCGATGCCTTCTTACTTTTTAATTTACAGTTCCAACTTTTTGGGTAATTGTGAATGGAATTTCCCATTTAGGTGCTAACTTTTTAGACAAATCCGTTTTTAATTTTTGGATATTAAACATAACTAGTTCAACTTCTTTGTAATCTATAGGTTTTATGTTTCGATCATAGTAAAGTTTTGTTTTTTCAACTTTAGACTCAGTATTTGTTTGAACACAATTATATACTTCTTTAATTCGGTTTTTAGTTCTTCTACTTAAAAGTCGGCTTGTGACTTTTCTAAGTAATTGTTTTCTTCGTCTAGATTTTGGCTTGTCTCTGGGAGAACTGAGGATTCCCCTTCCCCTTCATTTAAATCGGATTTGTCGATAATTAAATCAATGGCTATTTTCGGTTGACTAGCGAAAACAATTTCAAATGGGGTATGATGGGTAGTGGCGTGAGTTGATGTATTATACGCGAATGCTAAATGAGGTAATAACTCGTCCCAGTTGTTTTGATTTTCATTTACGTGACTGGCTATCATAGTCTTTAACGTTCTGTTGAATCGTTCCGTTAACCCGTCACATTCTGGGTGAAACGCTGTGGTTCTTAATTGGTTAATGTCCAGTAGGTCGTATATTTTTCGTATTAATTCTGATTGGAAATTTGTACCCAAATCGGTTAAGATGTTAATACATAGGCCAAATTTTAGCATGAAACGAATTATGAGGCGAGCCACTGTGTCACTTGTAGTGTTAACCATAGCATACAGAACCACCCATTTTGAAAAATGACAACATATAACTAGTATGTATAGATGACCACTCTTTGAAACTGGAAGAGGGCCTACAATATCCATTGTAACTAATTGAAAAGGTCTATTTGAACGAATTGGTTGTAACTTTGCTCTTTGTAATTGTTTAGGTTGTTTGATCTTTTGACATGTAACACACTCTTTAATGAATTTAATTGTTTTACTTTTGAGTTTCGGCGCATAAAAACGTGTCCTTAACTTGTCATACGTCTTGCTTACACCTAAATGGCCTCCAAAGATTGAGCTATGTACTGTTTCAATTGTCTTCATAACTAGATGTTGTGGAAGTACTACTAGTCTCATTACGGTTCCATCATTCAATTCACGACGGAAGTATAAGATGTCGTTATCGAGTTTTAGACAATCATAAAGCTCGTATAAACGTTTTTGGAATGTAGTTTGGAACTGATTAATCTCAGGACGGTTTTCTCCATTAGTACGAATTAGTTCTTTTGCCCATCTAATACAATCGTCTTTGTCTTGCTCTTCGGCAGAAAAAACAAACTTTGTGGCTTTGTTTGTTTCCAAATCTTCTTTATTTACTAAATCAATGACATTAATGACCAATCTTGGTTCTCGCTCATCGGCTACGTGAAGTAATTGTTCTTTTTGCACTTGTTCGTTATCGATTGGTAAAGGCCATCTGGATAAGGCGTCCGCGTTTGTATGTGTTCTACCACTCTTGTAGTGTATGACGAATGTATAATTGCTAATTCTGATGAGCCATCTGGCAAGTCTCGAATTGGGATTTTTACAAGTCAAGAGCCAAGAAAGAGGTTGATGATCTACAAAACAATCGAATTCTTGTCCAAACAGAAAAGAATGGAAGTTCTCCATTGACAAGACCATGATAAACAACTCTTTTTCTGTTGTTGAGTAGTTTTGTTGAGACTTTGACAACTGTTTTGAAAAATAGGCGATTGGTCTTATTTCTTCGTTTATTTTTTGAGATAAAACGGCTCCTACTCCAGTGTTACAAGCATCCGTATCTAACCTATATCTACCATTTGGATCTGGTAATGCCAAAACGGAATCAGACGAGAGCTCCGTACGTAATTGATTAAAAGCTTTTTCACAAAAGTCGTTCCACGTGAATTCTTTGTTTTCTTTACTCATGATTTTGTATAGCGGAGCGGCAATGGCGGCGAAATGTTCAATAAACTTTCGGTAGTATTGTGCCAGGCCTAGGAAACTTTGTAATTGTGTTAAGGTATATGGTCTCGGGTAACGGTATAGTGCTTCGACTTTAGCCGGATCAGGTCGAATGTAGCCATATCCAATTACGTGTCCTAGAAAGGAAACCTCTTGTTTCATTATCTCACATTTCTTTTGTTTCACCTGTAAACCATGTTTCTTAAGGATTGAAATAACTATATTCACATGCTCGAGATGTTTAGAGAGGTCAAATGAGTGAATCAAAATGTCGTCTAGGAAAACCACTACAAAGCCCAGTTTTATTGCTTCTCTAAATATCTCGTTCATCGCTCGTTGAAAAGAAGCTGGAGCATTTGTCAAACCCATAGGCATAACAACAAACTCGAAAAGACCCTTTTCACAGGAAAATGCGGTGTATTTTCTACAGTTTGGATCTAGTTTGATTTGGAAGTAGCCTGTGAACAAATCCAGTTTTGTGAACCATTTTGATTTCGCAAGCAAGGTGAATAGATCTTCGATATTTGGTAACGGGTGTGCATCTTTTCGTGTGACATTATTCAACAGTCGATAATCGACTGTGACTCGAATCGATCCGTCGGGTTTGCTAACAAGGTAAATCGGTGAAGACCATGGGGAATTGCTTGGTTGAATTAGTTTGGCATCCAACATTTCATCGACCATTTTCCCGAATTCTTCTCGCTTACTATGGGGGACTCTACGCATCTTTTGTCGAATCGGTTCTTGTTTTGGATCCAACAATTCTATTTTGTGTTCAGTGATTTTTGATGGCTTGAGTTCGCGTAGAGAAGCAGCAGCGATACTTGAAACTAATTCTGTTATTTTTTCCTTGTAATTGTTAAATTCCTCGATCGTGTAATCGATTGTTCCGTTTATATCGGTTGAGGGTGGATTGTTAAATTTAATAGCCTTAATTTTCTTTTTTAGTTGTTGTTCTATTTCACTGTCACCGATAATTTCTAATTGTTTTTGACCCAGCATTCGTCTATGAATTTGAATAGTTGTGGACGTAAAATTCTTTAGTGTCGTTTTTAAATGGCTGATGGGAATTCGAAAACCGTTAAATTTATTCACGAAGTCTAAACCAACGAGACATTCGTTAACCAAGTCTTTGATTACCAACATGAACATTTGAGTGATGTATGTACCAAACTGTAATTTTACCCATGTTTGCCCTAGAACGTGTAAGTTGTTACCATTAGCACCGGAGATGTTGTGTTTGGTTTGTACGATTTCTTGCTTATTGGCGAGGTTTTGGTATGCTTCCTCTGAAATCGCGGTAACATCTGACCCAGTATCTATTTGAAAACGCACGAAAGTATCATTTATTAAACAGTCGCCTTCAAGTTTTTCCGCGATGACTAAGCTATAATCTGATATTTGTCTATCGTTAGCGTCCAAGAGAGAGGGTCTCTCAACATGGCTTACTAATTGTAATTGTGATCGGGTGGCCCTGTTTTTTGGTTCGTTTTGTGTGGACCCGTACTTATCAACGTTCTCAAGTGTTGTTTCGGGGGTTGCTTTTGATCGTGTTTCCATTCTGTCTACGAACCTCACTTTATTTCCTTTAACGACTTTAATATTTTGTTGGGTTGTCTGATTTCTATAACCTTCACGATTGTAATTGTTGTTCTGCCATCGAGGGTGTTGAGGTCTTTCACGCAAATGGTTTGCATTAGCGTCTTGCCCAAAATTTGATGGTCCGTTATAGTTCATGTTCTGCCCCATTCTGTGGTTGTTTTCATCTGTATTTTGGTGTGTGGTCCGAGTTGCTTCTTTACTCTCGATTATTTGTTTACATTTTTGGAAGCCAATTTCAAGTTGGTTTGCTTTATCTAGTACTTCTTGGATTGATTCGATTGTGTCCATTTGACATAATTCGCTTTGAATTCTATTGTCTTTTAGACCTCTTATGAATCTATCGACTATGATATGTTCCCGGTAGTTGTCGTCATGTCTCAGGTATGCCTTAGATGCAAGGTTTTCTAATTCATACATGAATTGAAAGATTGACTCGTTTGGTACTTGTGTTCGAAGGACAAACTCCATTAAGGGATCGTTGTAAATTGGGTTACGACCAAATAGTTTTGAGCAGGTCCTTATCACTTCTTCGAAGGTTGCGTTTGGGTTCCTTGCAAGTAATCTTTGTTCTAATTGTTCTAAACAACGTTCTTCCAAAAGGTTCAAGAGAGGGTTTACTTTGTCTGGAAGGTTCTTAGCGTACCTTTCATATCCCCTCTTCCATACATTGAAGTCTTGGTTTATAGTAAATTTCGTTGGAATAATGTTCACCATTATTGGTGTTGTCATTTTTCTTTGCTCATATTTAAACGGCCAGTTTGAACTGATTTTCTGTATGATTGTTAAGATAATCCTCCATAAAATTATTGTTATTGTTATATCTCGAATTAATTCTAGGTATTTTACATTGCTATAGTAGCTGTTTACATTGTCAAAAATAATGTCCACGAACGGCATAATTGACGGTTCCCTGTTCTGTTTTGTTTCTACGGTTTTCATACGTTGAATCTCCTCTTGAACCACTTGTTTCGTATAGATTAATTGTGTAACGTATTGTAGACTTGTGTATATAAACGATAGAGGGTTGAATTTGATCATTATAATAAATCTCGTGTTTGTTTTACACGTGTTGAAGTATAAGTGAATAAATTAAAGTTTACTAACGTGTTTCAATTGATTGAAACTGAATTTAATTTTGCTTTATAAGTGTGTGTGAGTCTTTAAATTAAAATGTATAATTTAAACTCCGTTGGGCACCATTTGTAATATACTGTGAAAATATATTAAAGTATTAAGCCAAATCGACTTATAGTGATTGTGGACTTAATGGGTGAGAGACCAAAACAAAGATAAATTAATGATTAACTTTTTATTAAAATTGGAATCTGTTTAGTAATTGTTAGTAATGTCTTTTTATACTAAAAGTAAATATGACTAGAACTGCAGAAAGTAGTTGTGAAAGTTGAAAATACATGTTTCGACAGAGAAAGAAAGGAACAAAGAAACAAATTATAAAGACAAATAATTTGGGTTCTAACAGGCGACATCATTTTATTTCAAATACTTTTTCGATTCATGTACAGATGTTGTCTACTCTCAATATACAATTCACAACATAAAAAATTACCAGTGCGGTCGCTAATTTTTTTGTTAATAAATATTCCAAGACATTCATTTTTTTCAAAATGAACGTTCATTTAGGGAACATGTGAAAGACCAGTATTGTATTTTTCGTCTCACTTTTCGTTGTATAATTTTCTTCGTTCACACTCAATCTTTATTGCTGAATTTTTACAGAAATTTGAGATTCCCTTTCAATCGAATCGTTCAGCGAACCAAAACTTACCGTTCATTCGTCGAATGAATGAATAATTTTCATGAAAGTTTGTGAAAAGTCGTGAACATGTGAATGGGCATAAGTGTTAGTAACGACTGTAACTACCAATCATTATGATTATGACCACTTGCTTGCGACAAAGTCTCAAGTGATTATGCCAAAGACGAGATTGTGTTCATAAAAAAAAACTACACTTGAAAAAAAGTATTAATTTTTGAAATGATACTTCTGACATACCTAAAATCATGTTATTTTTTGAGTTGTTTTATTTTTAAAACAAAATTATGAAAAGTTGAAACCAAAAAATTAAAAAAACTTAAGTATTAAATAACAAACTATAATTTTTAAAAAGTATTTATGTAAATACGATTTCTGAATCCTGTTGTTCGTTTAAATTGTCTTTAATTTAGTTTTTTTTTTATCATTATCGTCGCTAAAATAACGAAAGAGAGGAAAATTAAATTTCGATAGACATATCCTTAAACAAAAACATAATAACAACAACATAAATGGTTCATTAAAACATAGCTGTAAGAAACAAGTACTAAAAAAAACAATAATTTTATTTGAATTTTTTTAAAACAAAATTTTTAAAATGCAAATTAAAAAAATAAATAAATTTACTCTTTTTTTTTAAATTAAAATCTGTTTGATAAGTTCTCAACAACAAAAAAAGAAAGAAAAAAAACTTGAGATAGTCTCTTTTATATTGTCTTTTTTGAATTGAATCATTCGCTCGAGATTTTCTGGAAAACTTTGTGATTAATTTTTTTTATTTTTTCGAAAAATTATCTGAAATCTATCTCAACAAGTTTTTTTTTTTTTTAATACAGACTTTTGTTTTTTTGTTACTATTTTAGTTTGTTTGTTTGGCTTAGCATGTTGTTAAACTTGATTCATCTTAATTCAATTAAGTGAAAAAATAAACATACCTTCTAAGTTAATAGGAAAATTTCAAGAGATTCTGACTCATTCTAAAACTAGACTATAGCTATAACGATAGCTAGGATTTAATCACTTGCGGAAGACTGAAGTTGAAGGGTTTTAGAAACCATATTTTAGAGAAACATTTTTAACTCCACTGGTTTGATCTTTAAAACTTTGTTCAGTCGAGCCTCCTTTATGCATTCGGCAACCTACACCAGACTATAATGAATGACTAATCAATCAATTATTTGGTGATATCTCTTGATTGGTAAAAGATATCTAAAAACTGTAAAGCTGTGCCAATTCTGAATTGATCCAAACAATAGTTGCAGTTGAAACAAAGTTTACTGCATCGATTAACAAAGTCTGCAAAATCTCTGCAAATTCGAGTTCACTCATCATTTAAAGTATAATTTTTGTGAAGCGTTGTCATGTTTAATTAATGTTAATTTTCGGACGAGATAAGATTTATTGCTTGTTTTATGATTTTTTAATTCTCTGTCTTTCTAAAAAGCTTTGCAAAGGGGTATTCTGATCAAAAAAAAAAAAACTTTGTAATTGAAACTGCTGCATCGAAGTCTTCAACATTCTTCAACATCTCTGTAAATAAATTTTGTATTTTGAAAAACAATGCTTCTAACGGTGTACAATCTGTTTTGAATTTTCAGAGATTTTGCAGACTTTGCTTTTTTTCCCACGACCGGAACGACTTAAGCCAAACTCAAATGAGCCGTTTGCTTCACTTGCTACATTTATCCCTTTCAGAATCCTTATTTTAAGTCACCACGACTCTCAAGCCTGATTATTTTTTTTTTAACCAGTCCCATTTTGTTGCAAATGGTTGCCCCCATCTAGAGTTACAATGCGCCGTATGTTGCACATACGCATGGCTTTGTGTTTAATGTGCAACTTCATTACGATTTTTTTCTACCCTAGCGGGAGTTGTACTTTCGACCTCTCACTCCATTGAACTCGACTCACACCATACTGAAAATCAAAACTTTTGATGGTGTACAATCTTCATTGAATTTGCAGAGATGTTGCAGACTTTGTTAACTTTGTTTCAGGTGAAACAACTTTTGTTTTGGTCAAAACCACCCTTTCCACAACTTTTATGAAAACTGAGAAAAAGAAAATTAGTGTAAAATTTTAACATGCTCAAATATTCTTGCCTTATTTCAAATTAAACGATATACAGATATATTTATACGTTTAAATTTAGATGATTCATAGACCAAAAAGAATATGACATGTTTACTCTTAAATAAACTCCCACGGTACAGCTAACTTAATTATAAACAATTGTATTAATTAATTGGAAAATGTATGAGGTTTTTCAATGTAAATATTAT
The DNA here is from genome assembly GCA_022207745.1 of Brachionus rubens. Lineage (NCBI taxonomy): Eukaryota > Metazoa > Rotifera > Eurotatoria > Ploima > Brachionidae > Brachionus > Brachionus rubens. Next base: position 138,714 of record JAJVHD010000090.1, on the reverse strand, counting down.
TAAATGACAAAATTTTGAAACTATAAAAACAATTATTTTTCAAGTTAAAAACTTTTTGACATAAAAATACCTTTTTCTTTTTTTATGTGAAATTTGGCGTAAGGAGTTATTTTTTAAATAAGAATATTTTTGTATTACCCATGTTTAATTGAGTCTTTTTAATGTAAAAATAAAGTCGTTTATCATAGTTAATTGTTTGGAATTAATTCAAAAATGTAAATTCTAGCATATAAATTTTTATAATTGTTTAAGTACAAATTGTCATTCTTCTTGAGAGCTCACTTATGAGCTCAAGAAAACAGGACAGATTAGCTTTGGTTTGTCTTTTATTAATCACAAGACAAGAAATTTAAATTTTTTGAAAACTGGATAAATGGACCCCATATTTTACCTTGGAATATTTTTTTTACAGCAAATCTTAAATCTTACCATTTATTTTTTTGATCAAATTAATTAAATATTAACAACAGCGCTATTTGAACATTTATTTTTTTTTTACTTTTTTTTATCTGGTCTTGAATGTAAAAAGTATCTTGACATAAAAATTATTTTGTAAACAAGTTATCATCCCTTACCATTACGTTTGACCCTAAACGAATCTTTACGCAGTTATCATATCCATCATAGGGTGACCATATATTATCTTAATAAATCTAATTTTCGAGGACGTTTCGAGCCCGAAAATTTATGAAAATGATCTGAAATATTATAAAAAGCCCAGAAAACTTATGAAAGGTCTCGAACATTTTTTAAATTTTGAAAACTTTTGAACGTTTTGGAACATGTGGGTTAGTATGTTAAGGTGTCTTCGTTTTTGACTAAGTATTTAGTCATTTACACCTTAAGTTTTCGAATAAAATGGCGAACACAAAAAAAAAATGTAGCGCTTAAAAGCCAATGTAGCATTTATTCGAATCGGTCAATAGACCATTAGAGTCCTATATGTCCCAAAAAAGACCCTGTTTATGATTTTTTGATCTAAAGGTGATTATTTTTCATTCTTAATAATGTTTGGCATACAAAAATACCTAGGAGAGCAAATTTTTAGTCAAATCCACTATTCCTATTATGAAATATCACAAAAAATTATTTTTTTAAAAGGTGCGGTCGTTGTTAACTGAGTCAGGATTAGGTCCAAGACAGTTTAGACTAAATTTTTCGAATTTATGGTCATGAATTTTTTTCCTAATTAAAAGTAATGGTATCTTGAAAAATAAGGGTCCTACTAAAAAGATGACTCCCATTTTTCGTGAAATTTTTGACCCCCTAAAAAAACGGAAAATAAATGTTTTTTTCAAACACCATATTATATTTTATTCTTAGGCTTGTAGAGCTGAAAATTCTCAAGAATCTATATCATATGATTAGGTTAGAATAAATTTAGCGGCTGAAACTAACGATATAGTTAAGTCAGCCTTTTAGAGGGCTAGCTAACAAGGACCCCCACTCTGGAAAAATTTTCAACCTTATAGACTCCTGTTTTTTTTACTAATTCTATGTTTCTCAGCATGGGAAACATGCCTATGAAATCAGATTTTTTATATTCTGTTCACCATGGCTTTTAGAAATTTGGCCGCTTTGAAGACACTTTTTTTTCAAACCAAAATATCTCGAAAACTATAAGAGCTGGGAGGTCGAGACCTATTTTTCTGGACAGCTCAGAAAATCGGGGGTCAGTCGGGGGTCAATCGCTAAGATTTTGGGGTTAATCAGGGGGTCAAAGCTCCAAAAAATCGAAAAATTGAAATTTAAGGGGTAAAAATTAATTTTATTAAAAAACCAATATGATATCTAGAAAGCTCTTGAAGTTTTGTATCGGCTGGTAGGTTTAGATTTTCAAAAAAACATTTATTTTCCGTTTTTTTAGGGGGTCAAAAATTTCACGAAAAATGGGAGTCATCTTTTTAGTAGGACCCAAAAATAATCACCTTTATATCAGAAAATCATAAAAAAATGGTCTTTTTTGAGACAAATAGGACTCTAAGGTCTACTTTATGGTCATGAATTTTTTTCCTTTTTTGAGAAGAAAAAATGGTGCTGAAAAACGTGATTCGAATTCATGCTACATTAGCCTTTAAAAATAAAATTTATTGAAAGTTAATAAAAATAAAATTCAAAAGTATTTTAAAAAGATAATATTCGGAATACTAAATAAAGATGATGCCTTGTAGGTCTTTAAGTTGTCACTCATCTTTCTTTATTAAATTGAAAATTTTATTTTTTCTTACTCATATTCAGTTACAAGTTCACTCGCACTTTGATTTTTAACTAACGAATTTTTCGACCCCGGATCGCTCGTTTGGGTCTCAACCTTTTCGCCCTTCAACTTATCCAAAATAATATTTGCTTGAGCAGAAAACGATGTTTGCTTAATGATACGAGTAATGTCTTTGTATAATGTTGCTCTTTCTGAAACTGGCATTAAACTTGGGTCTTGTTTTAAACGCTCAAATTTTTGAATAAGACGTTCAACTTTCGATTGCGGTCTATTGTAAACGCTATCCGCAAGATTGAGTTGGTATTTTTTCTGGAAATTTTGGAGCAAATTGTACATTAGAATTTCCAAAATTTGGAATGCATTTTCAAAATCATTGTCGGAATAGTCTCCTATTTCTTCAATCATTTGACGATTTGTTTCAAAAAAAGCCTCACGTGAAAATTTATTCGATTTTTTTGAATTTGAATTATCCAAAAGTTTTTTATCGATCGAGATTATTCTAAATTCACCTTCGTTTTCTTCGGTACTCGATGCAGTTGAATGTGATCCATCTTGATTTTCTTCGAACATATGACAAAAATTTTCAAACGAGTTCGAATTTGTTCGTGGTTCGGTTTGAGTTTCCAGATTGATGGGAGCTTTTTTAAAATTTTTTGTAAATTTATTCTCCTCTGGTTCATCTTTAACTTCTTCGATTTTTGGTTTTATAAACGGTTCGCTTTGGATACCTTGAGATGAATTTTCTTTTATCTTACGCAAATGATCTTTTAACTCTTCAATAAAACCGACTTCACGTTCATTTTTTTTCTCATCGGTTTTATTAGTTTCTTCCGAATGTTTGAGACTTTTTTTCTTCTCGACAAGTTCTTTTAAAAAATTATCAGGTAACTTTCGAGAAGTGTCATTATCTGAACTATTATAGTCGTCGATTTCAATTAATTTTTCCAATTCAGCAGCTCTGTATTCCACATTTGATTGGTCATAAGCTTGCATTTTAGGCCGTTGTTTTTTAGATTCTTTAGCTTCGTCCAAAATAATGAACAAATTAGAACGCTCTTCATTCTTTTTTTTAACTTCAATTCGTTTGACCCCTTTCTCTTCTTTGTGTTTATAAATTTGACCTAAGCCTTTTCGATCATTTTCGTCTTTCTTCTTCTCTTCTATTTCTTTGACATCTTTTATGATCCTGACTAAATTCGATGTGCTCGGGTCTTTTTTGTCTTCTATTTCGATCACTTCCTGGTATTTATTTTGAAACTTTTTGAGCAAGTTGTTGTAAAAAATGTTCAAATTTTGGAATGAATTTTGAAAATCTGTGTCTGTTTCGTGTTGACTTTCTACAAAAATTTGTCGAAAATTTTCTAACGAACTCGAACTTGTTCGTGGACTGGTTTGACTTTTCTGATTGATCATTTGTCCAAAATTTTCAATAAAAGCCTTATCCGAAGATCTGTTCGAAGGAGATTTTGTTTTCCGTGTTTTTCGAACTGGTTTAAAAACTGTGTCATCTGAATCAAATGACGAACTATTCATACGTTGCTGATTTATAATATTAGCTCTAGAACGTAATCGTAAAGCTCTTGAGGTTTTTACCAAAGGTATGCTATCCTTTTTAATTGAGGGATAAATTACAAACAGCTCTACTTTATCATGACCACAAGCTTTGTGTTTCCATTTTTTTTTTGAAAATTTGTAAAACAATTTTTTAAGATTCATTTTTTCAAAAAAATTTCGTCTTTTTCTAATCGAAAAAGGTCTTTTAAATATAATTTTTTTCTCAAATATTCTGAAATTAATAATTTCGTATTTCAAACTAAATTTGAAAAAAATCAAGCTTAGAAAAATTATTTCATCAATTTTTGTTGAGTCATTTTTAATTTTGATTTATATTTTTCGAATATTTCATCTTCAATAAAATTACCAAAAACATTCGATTAACTTATTATTTGAAGCTCTACTACTTTGGAAATTAGGTAACGAGATTTAGAAAAAAAATTTTTAAAAAATTAATTTACTTTACAAAATACTATTACAGTGGATTCTCGGTTATATCGCCCTTTTCGTTCCAAATCAATTATGGGTTAAAACTAAACAGGGATATATCCAAGTCATGGACCAAAGAAAATTTTTTTTTTTAATCTTAAATGGATTCTAATTGCTCGATATGAACAATATCATCCGAAATAGGAATGTTGTCTGATCTAGCCGGCGTATAAAACTTGAACAATTATTGTTGGACGAGATGAAAATATCCATTTTGAATTCGGCTCTTTGTACTTCTTTTTTGACATAGCGAAACAAACCTGGCGTAGGTTGAGAGTTATAAATAAAGTGAGCCCCACATAAAGATGTTTACGATGATTAGTTTATCAAAATTTGTTGAAAAGTCCAATGGATGATGGTGATTTTTTTTCCAAAAAAGCTGGTCGAGAATATAAAAGACGTTTAGGACATTGAGTATCTAGAGGAAATAAAGCACGTGAAGGTTTGGGTCTCCCCATTATGAGAACAAATGTTCACCGATTAAGTGAACAATTTGTTCAGCTAATTTTTTTTATTCAAATATGTGAACATTTTTGTTGTTTTTTCTGTTTTACTTCCGTGTGATTCACAAATTGTAAATATCAAAATGTCAAAAAAAAATTCGACCCTTATTAGTCTTTTAGTGACTTATATCGCAAAAAAAACATTGAAGCCGGAATGACTTTTTTAGTTGGATGTCTAAAGGTTGATGTATCAGTAAATATCGAATTTTTTTTAAGAGACTTAAATGTTTAAGTTTTTATCAACAATCATTGTAAAATTAGTCAAAATTTTTTTGGATATTTTGACATTTACAAAACGACCGATTTTGACGTTAAAAAATGATAATTTTACGTAAATTTTGACAACCAAAAAACCGAATTTTAACTCACAAGCACTGAAAAAAAAATGTTTGAATGTTTGGAAAATTCCAAAAAATTTTGTGTGTAAAACCCTGGAATTTTATGTCGAGTTTTTTTTAATTTAATTTTGCCCTAGGGTTTAGGCTTGTTAATCGGTAATCGGTATTGAGTCGAAATATTTTTTACCAAACAAAAATTTGCTACAAAAAAATGATTAATCGTTTATAAAAAAATCGGTTTTAGTTAAAAAAATTTGGGAAAATTTTATTCTTTGTTGGAACCCTGCACAATTTTATTATTAGAGGTTCGATCGACTCTTAAAAATAATAATAAAATAAATAATATATAAAAAAGCTATGATGTGCTAAGCACATGAAACGAGGGTTTAGACTCATTACAATAGCTTGCTAAAATCAATTTTGTTTTTAAAAACATTAATATTGTTTGAGTTAACAATATATTTATCAAGTCGATTCCGAACGTTGACCACTCTATTGCTAAAAAATTGTATCTTTGCTCACAATTCTTTACCAGTTGTCTTTTCATTGCAAAGTCATGGCGTCTAGGGATTGAGCGAAAAGCACTTTCCGGGTTGTTTTTCAAGACTAAGGGTACATACCAGTTTATCTTGTCGAACCCTCTGATGATCTTAAACATTTCAATCAAATCTCCTCTTAGTCTTCTTGTTTTTAGATTGGTTCAACGCATCTAATCTCTTTTGATAGCTCAAATCCTACTAGTAAGTATGAACGGTAACTATTGTATGTATTATAAACAGAGAAGAAGACATAGTTTAAGATTGACCACACTGATAATCAAAACTAGTTCAGAATACATAATTTTAAAAATATAATATAAATTATTCAAAAAGTCCTTATTTTTAATAACTATACTACATTATTACAGTCAAACCTCGTTAATCCGTATGAAATTAGCCCCATCAAATCGTCATACGGATTAACTGTATCCACTTTAAAAAAGAGAAAATTGTTCTATTTTAACTTTTTTTTTGTTACTTTATTTTTGCTCCTGATCGCCTTCATGCCGTTTACTGAATAAATATTACAAAAACTTTTTATTGTGTCGAATAGTTAGACCCATAAATTTTTGTGATTATTTAATACAAAACAGTAAATCTATCAAATGTATCAGAGCGACTTTTTAACGTAAATCTGTAAATTAAATAAAATCGTGTTAAGATCTTTTGAAATACCACATTTCACGAAGCCAGTATAATATTTTTCAGAAGTAAACAATGATTTACACAAAAATGCATCAAAAAGTAACACCCGATTTAAAATCCCCTCCGATTCAAAATTCAACAAGATTTAATCGCAAAAATCATTCAAAAAAGAATCGGAAAAACGTTCAAAAAACTCGTTCAGATCTAATTTTAATTTATTTATGAGTCAAAACTTTCCGAAATTTAATAGAATCAACTTTTAGACTCGTGAATCGCAGAACTCCTTGATTGAAACTTAGAATTCATAAGACATCTAAAATATTGAAACTTTATATTTTTTTGTTATTAATATACAGTTCTTGCCGTTCACGAAACGAATGGCCACGAATGGAAAATTATTTTTATTTTCATTCGCCGAAAGATCCTGCGAACGGTGAACATTAATGACCGTCCATGAATGTTCAAGAACGTTTGCAAATTCAATTCGTGAACGGCCAGAACTGTATTTTTTTTTATTTAATATATTTTAATACAGTGACTCTTATTTATACGTGTCAGAAAAAAAGAAAATTAAATCGCATTTTCGTTAAAATAAGTAGCCGCAGATCATAAAACTTTGCTTAGTTTTTCATGATTTTTGAGACTTTATTTCTCGTTAATTCTATCATCAAATAGAACTCAAACCTGTTAAGCTTCTTTAAATTAATCAGTAATTTTCAAAAAATTCCAAGATGTCCCAAATATCGGTTTTACTAAATTATCAAGTTAAAGTGATTTAAATTTCAAAAAAAATCGTTTGTTTTAATGAGCTTTGCTAAGACACTTATCTCCTGGATTTTATAGTGTTATAATAGATAAATAGAATTTAAGGGTAGTAAGTTTTGGTGAACACAAATTTGACATGACACAGAGAGCCTCGCTTCTATAATAAGTGAGGGTTAATTTACAGTGGTGCTATGATCTCAGGAATTTACAGAATTTTACGGAAAATCTGGTAATTTTACAATTTTTTACCCTTTTTTCCGTAAAAATAGGTAATTTTACGTAAATTCACTAAGGTGAAAAATAGTAAATTTATCTAATTTAATGTAAAATATGGTAAATTTACGGAAATTTACCTAAAATGGTGTAAAAACCAAAATGGTCAATTGATATTCTGAATTTTTTCTATTAGATTTATTATAGCAAGTTGAATCATAAGTCAAGTTAAAAAAAAAATGTTTTTTCTTGTTCATTAACCTGTTTACTATTATATTAAACATGATTTTGGGTTTTTTTTGATTTCATCTTGTGAAACTTTTTGTTTAATTTATCAGGGTTTAATTTTTTTTTGGCCGTTTTGGTTTTTACACCAATTTACGTAAATTTCCGTAAATTTACCATATTATACGTAAAATTAGATAAATTTACTATTTTTCACCTTAGTGAATTTACGTAAAATTAAGGTTCCCCAAGTCATAAACCTTAGTTTCCAAGAAAAGTTTCAGCACCTTTCAACTCTGTTCAAAGAGACTTGAAAATTTATGGGTATATATTTTTCCATATTAACTACAAATCTTACTATAAATTTTTTAAAAAATGTTTAAATTTTTAAGAATGAAGGGTATGAAAAGTTTTAGAAGCGGGTTTTCACCGAAAATTTTTAGAAAAAGCACGTTAAAACCGAACTTTACATACCTCTAATTTCGCATATTTTAATATATTTTAAAACGATTTATAGCAAGTTCTATAGTGAATATCACAAATTGTTTGCATGAAAATTTTAGGATAAATTTCGATAAGATTTTGATCAATTGAATCCTTTTGAAAAAGCGGCTATAAATACTAAGGTTTATGACTTGGTGAACCTTACCTATTTTTACGGAAAAAAGGGTAAAAAATTGTAAAATTATCAGATTTTACGTAAAATTCTGTAAATTCCTGTGATCATAGCATCACTGTAAGTTAAGAAAATAAAATTAAATTTACCTGTGAAAACCAATTTTTTCTAAAAATTAGATCGATCACTTGAATGATTTCAAAATTTATTTTTTTAGAAAAAAAAATTTAATTTTGAAAAAATAAAAGTCAGCAATTCATAATAAATAAAATTAGCAAATAAAAAAATAAATAAAACAAAAATAGACAAAAACAAAGATCCGTTATTTTTTCACTTGGTCTTTTTTTTTTTTCCCGCCAAGTGATGTGCCTGTTTTGGACTCTTGATCTAACTTATCCCTTCCAAACAACTTGCTAAAAATGCTATTTCGATGAGTGTTCATCGAATTAGACGATTTAGTTCGTTTGTATGTTTGATCTTTAGGCAAGGTTATAGTCTCTTCATTTGGCTTACGTTGTTTACCACCAGATAGTTTATTTTCACGTGTTAATTCACTGCTTATACGTCGTGAATTAAACAATTGTGGATTTGCACTTACACTTTGATTTTGTCTAAGACGATTTATTATTTCAATGGTCTCAGGTGTTGGACCCACTGGTATTATTTGATCCTGTTCGTTGTCTGAATTGTAAGATTTAAACGATTCAGATGTTGATCTTTGAACAAGGAGTCTCTTATTTTGGATTAACTTTTCGGCCTCTTCTAATTCTCGTTTACTTGTTAACAGTGTATCATTTGGACTTAAATTAGATCGGTCTTTAAAATATTTTTCATCATCTGGATTAACATCGGATTGTTTGAGTAAAATTTTGTCCAAAAGAGATGAATCACGATTTTTGTTTTGATTTTCTTCTAAAAATTTTGGCGTCTCTGACCTCTTTTCGGACTCTGGTCTTAACTTCAAATTGAGTAATGAAATGTTTTTTGGCAATGCATAATCGTCAGATGAAAACGATTCGATTTTGTTTAGTTCTCTTTTTTTAGCAGGTTCAAGCTCTTCGGATTTTAGTTTTGGTGGAAGTTGAATTTCTCGGTCATCCGTTTCGTTTTCTAATTGAAAATATTGATCAAAATCGTTTTCATAACTGCTTGAGTCTGACTTTGGCCTAAAATTCATAATTATTTACTAACTAAATGTGTCATGATAAAAATTTCAAAAATTCGTGTTCCCAAGAAAACCGCGGAAAACCAATGACCTTAGAAATAAAGTGCTTATTTAGATAGTCGTCAATGGATGCTGGTTTTCTTGAATAATGATCACGAATTTTTAGTGAAAAATTACAGAATATTTCATTTTTCCTTTTTTCACCTAAAAGTTGTGCTTAGTTGTGATTTAGAAACATAAAAATTATTTAACTTTACACACAATTTCATGGTCGTTCAGAAATTGTATAAATGTTAAGTACTTTGTCAAGTTCAAGGTTAATCAACAGGCTAGTGCCCTTGTCTAGATTATAGACTGATTAACACTTCATTTATTTAATAAAGATAAAATTAAAATAAAATAAAAATTAAATCGTTTTTTAAATTTTCAAAATAAAAAATAATTTTTAAAATTCAAATTAAATTTATCAAAAAGTTTTAAAGAATCATTGTAAATTAGATTGATGTTGTTGAATATTGATAACTTAAAGGTGCTAAATTTGAGTACTAATCTGTTAACAAGAAATTTGTTAGCCAATTTTGTGTACACATAGCCAAATGTGTTTTCACCACTTTTTGTTTTCAATTTCGGCACCAAAAAATCACTTTTGTTTCTTAAGTCGTACTTGATTTTGCGTGACTCATTTGTGACCAATTGTTCTTTCAGCTGAATAGGTGAATTCTCCATTTTAATGATCTTGTATGAAAACGACAGCATTCTCTCTAAAGCTCGATGTTGAAAAGCAAAAAGTCCATACTTTTCTAGCACATTATTTAAATCATTAAAGTCACTAGAATTTACTTTAAGTTTCAGTAATTTAAAAATACATAAATAGAAACAGTTAGCTAGCCTTTGGATGGCTTCTTTAGAAAAATAACAAATTAGTGTAAGAACATAATCAAAATAAGGCAGAATAAAAGTTTTAAAAAATTGAATTTTTACAGATGTACAAAGATAGAAAAGTCTTTTTATTGAAAATAGTTTCTTGTTTACCGATAAACATGTTTCAGAAACTAATTTCATAAAATTTAATCTATTATCAATGGTAAAGCCCAATAATTTAAAATTATCAACAACTTTGATTTTAATCTCTTTAACCTGAATAAAGTCTGGTATCTCAATTTTTTTCTTCGAAAATATCATGAAAAAAGTCTTTTCCCAATTTATATCAACTTTATTAAAATAACACCATGCGTTCAGTTCATCAATAACCCCTCCTATTTCATTCACAATTGTGTCCAATTTAGTGCCAGTCTTGGTAAGGCTTGTATCATCAGCAAAAAGCTCAATGTAAGCTTTTAAAATACACAAAGGAAGATCGTTAATAAAGATCAAAAAAAGAAGCGGACCCAGTACTGAACCTTGAGGGACCCCAAGTTTTAGTCTAGCATTTTTTGATAGAAGATTTTTCAAAAGCAGCTTTTGAGATCTATCATCAAAGTAGTTTGTCATTAAAGCTAGCGAATTATTATCAAAACCATAATGAAACAGCTTAAGTAGCAGAAGTAAGGGATCAATTAAATCAAATGCTTTTCTAAAATCAATAAAAAGGGATAGCGCAATTAATTTTTGGTCGAGTGCTTTGTTAATATAAGATACAAATTCATGTATTGCCGATTGACAGGAAAAACCAGACCTAAAGCCATGCTGCCCCTTATAGAAAATATTGTTTGATTCAAAATAGGTAACAATTTGTTTGGCTAAAAGCTTTTCAAACATTTTTGCTATGGGTGAGAGAACTGAAATTGCCCGATAGTTGTTCATATCAGACTTAGAACCCTTATTTTTATAAAGGGGAGTCACAACTGCAATTTTCCAATCTTCCGGAATTTTCTTATTCTCCAAACAACTATTAAATAGTTTGTGTAGAATAGGGATAAATAATTCAGGCATAGCCTTAAAAATTTTTGAATGAATCCCTATATGTCCCGGGGAGCTAGAACTTGGTAAGTCATTTAATGCTTCCTCTACATCTTTCAGACTAAAGGATTGAAATGAAAAGCCTGGAGTTTTGATACAATTAGTTCTTTTAAATTCTTTGAATTTATCAAATATAAACTTAGCTGATTCGTCTTCTGTAGAAAACGAAGATGATTCAATATTCGTAAAGAAATTATTGAACATCTCAACTTGCTCAGCTACTGAGGAAGATTTGAAGTCACCACTCTGAATAATTTCAGTTATTTCAGGGCAATCATCAAAATTTTTATCACTTCTCAGCTTTATTGAAGAACTATAGAACTTCCAGAACTTTTTAGAATTCTTAAAGTCCTTTGGCGTCTGATTTTTAAAATATTCTTTTATTTTTTGACGATTTAGCGCCTTGAACTCCCTTCTAGCCTCTTTATATTCAGTTAGACTGTCTTCATTCTTACTCTCAGAGCAAATATAAAGGCAATAATCACGATAGTTCTTTGAGGCCTTTAATTCATCATCAAACCAAGGACAATGATTTTTTGGTCTTTGCGTAAAAGTCTTCAAAGGGCAGCACTTCTCAATAACCTCAGTTACACTGTCTTTAACATAGCCCCATTTATCCTCAATATTTGGGAACTTATCAATGATGTTAAAGTCAAGCGATGAAATAGATGCTTTAACCTTATTCAAGTTCTTTTCTGAGTAAACTCTGGTTGGGTTGCTAATTTCACATTTTTTCTCAACCATCAAATCAAAAGAGACCGCAAGGAATTTATGGTCACTATAAGGACAACCTACAACTTTCGAAATCGGGTTAAGATCATCTGGATGAATAACATGATCTATTCGACTCAGTTTTACCCCAATGTCCCCCTTTTTATCATGTTTAATTCCAATTCTGGTCGGTTCTTTGGTCACTGTTTTCAAATTAAAATTCTCCAAAAAATTCGAAAACAAAAGATCTCCAGATATTGGATCCATATTGAGGTCCCCAACGATCAAAAAGCGGTCATTAGTATCTATCGAGAAGATAAAATGCTCAAGGAAATCAAGAAAATCTCTGTTCCTCAAAGTTGGTGGTTTATAGCATAAAAGAACATTTATTTGCTGTCCCTTTGCCATTAGAGAAACAGAAATTCCCTCAAAATTCTTAGATATTTCACTCTTCATGACCTTTAAGCTTTTTTTTACCAAAGCCATTACTCCCCCACCATCTCTAAACCTATCTCTTCTTATAACAGTGTAGCTTGGATGAGAAAAAAAACTATTCGGGATGGATTCATCAAGCTTCGTTTCATTAATCGAAATTAAATCATAGAGACCTAAAGAAACCACTTCAAGGAGTTCATTCTTTTTGAGGAAAAGGGAGTTAACATTCAAGTGTAAGATTTTCAAATTCCCTAAATTTTTACCCCCAAATTCCTTAAGATCGTCCATATAGTTCGGGAACAAAGGAGTATTAATTCTTTGAGAAAAGAAATCATCGTCAAAATTGAAGACTAAAGGAAGAAGATCACAGGGTTTAATTTTTTTTTGGCCGTTTTGGTTTTTACACCAATTTACGTAAATTTCCGTAAATTTACCATATTATACGTAAAATTAGATAAATTTACTATTTTTCACCTTAGTGAATTTACGTAAAATTAAGGTTCCCCAAGTCATAAACCTTAGTTTCCAAGAAAAGTTTCAGCACCTTTCAACTCTGTTCAAAGAGACTTGAAAATTTATGGGTATATATTTTTCCATATTAACTACAAATCTTACTATAAATTTTTTAAAAAATGTTTAAATTTTTAAGAATGAAGGGTATGAAAAGTTTTAGAAGCGGGTTTTCACCGAAAATTTTTAGAAAAAGCACGTTAAAACCGAACTTTACATACCTCTAATTTCGCATATTTTAATATATTTTAAAACGATTTATAGCAAGTTCTATAGTGAATATCACAAATTGTTTGCATGAAAATTTTAGGATAAATTTCGATAAGATTTTGATCAATTGAATCCTTTTGAAAAAGCGGCTATAAATACTAAGGTTTATGACTTGGTGAACCTTACCTATTTTTACGGAAAAAAGGGTAAAAAATTGTAAAATTATCAGATTTTACGTAAAATTCTGTAAATTCCTGTGATCATAGCATCACTGTAAGTTAAGAAAATAAAATTAAATTTACCTGTGAAAACCAATTTTTTCTAAAAATTAGATCGATCACTTGAATGATTTCAAAATTTATTTTTTTAGAAAAAAAAATTTAATTTTGAAAAAATAAAAGTCAGCAATTCATAATAAATAAAATTAGCAAATAAAAAAATAAATAAAACAAAAATAGACAAAAACAAAGATCCGTTATTTTTTCACTTGGTCTTTTTTTTTTTCCCCGCCAAGTGATGTGCCTGTTTTGGACTCTTGATCTAACTTATCCCTTCCAAACAACTTGCTAAAAATGCTATTTCGATGAGTGTTCATCGAATTAGACGATTTAGTTCGTTTGTATGTTTGATCTTTAGGCAAGGTTATAGTCTCTTCATTTGGCTTACGTTGTTTACCACCAGATAGTTTATTTTCACGTGTTAATTCACTGCTTATACGTCGTGAATTAAACAATTGTGGATTTGCACTTACACTTTGATTTTGTCTAAGACGATTTATTATTTCAATGGTCTCAGGTGTTGGACCCACTGGTATTATTTGATCCTGTTCGTTGTCTGAATTGTAAGATTTAAACGATTCAGATGTTGATCTTTGAACAAGGAGTCTCTTATTTTGGATTAACTTTTCGGCCTCTTCTAATTCTCGTTTACTTGTTAACAGTGTATCATTTGGACTTAAATTAGATCGGTCTTTAAAATATTTTTCATCATCTGGATTAACATCGGATTGTTTGAGTAAAATTTTGTCCAAAAGAGATGAATCACGATTTTTGTTTTGATTTTCTTCTAAAAATTTTGGCGTCTCTGACCTCTTTTCGGACTCTGGTCTTAACTTCAAATTGAGTAATGAAATGTTTTTTGGCAATGCATAATCGTCAGATGAAAACGATTCGATTTTGTTTAGTTCTCTTTTTTTAGCAGGTTCAAGCTCTTCGGATTTTAGTTTTGGTGGAAGTTGAATTTCTCGGTCATCCGTTTCGTTTTCTAATTGAAAATATTGATCAAAATCGTTTTCATAACTGCTTGAGTCTGACTTTGGCCTAAAATTCATAATTATTTACTAACTAAATGTGTCATGATAAAAATTTCAAAAATTCGTGTTCCCAAGAAAACCGCGGAAAACCAATGACCTTAGAAATAAAGTGCTTATTTAGATAGTCGTCAATGGATGCTGGTTTTCTTGAATAATGATCACGAATTTTTAGTGAAAAATTACAGAATATTTCATTTTTCCTTTTTTCACCTAAAAGTTGTGCTTAGTTGTGATTTAGAAACATAAAAATTATTTAACTTTACACACAATTTCATGGTCGTTCAGAAATTGTATAAATGTTAAGTACTTTGTATGGCAATTAAAGTTTGAACCTCAATCACTGAGTCTAAATGCTGTCTAAATTCAAGACCCTCATGTCAAAAAATTTTTTTCCCCTACAGTCGACTCACTTTAATCCGATCCACGTTAATCCGAATTTTTTACTAGTTCAGTTTGTGTCATATTCAGGTCTCCATACATGTAAATTTACGGGTTTAATCCGAATTAATGAAATAATGAATGCAGTTTTCCTAGGTTTTCATATAGTTGCACTTGTAGTCTTAATGAGTTTTATACTGTTTTGCATTAAAATATTTTTTTCACCTGACTGAACCCTTACGAAATAACTGGTACGCATGGCAAAAAAAACCGTATAGCCGAGTGGTTTGCGAGCTAGTCTTGCAAGTACAGGATCCGAAGTTCAATCATCGCAAGGGGAGAAAATTTTCTAACTGTTTCTGTATTACGGGGCGATGTGTTTGATGGGAATGGTAGCTTAGTTGGTATCGTCTGTTGATCAATGCTTCACGAAAGTGTCAGTTCGAATCGGGCTCGGGTCAAATTTGTTTCAAAGAAGCAAAGAAACAAGCAAAAGCTCTTAAAATGACATCTCAAAAAATTTTATAAAAGAATTTAGATCGACGCCCTTATTGGATGAACCGTTTGCCGCTGATGGGAATAAGAGCGGACGATTTTGGACATCAGCCAAATTTACGTGCAAATTACGTAATTTAAATGCAAAACGCCTTATACACTGAAACTAAGATCTAATCATCATTCAGTAAATTATAAATAAAACATTGGAAAAGTTTTTACGTATCGCTTTTTTCCATAAAGCTCTTAATGGTTGAACGTTTTGAGGAATCATCTTGATACTGAAGCGAAGATCGACTGTAAACATCAAGTTCAGGTAGTTTTTCAGACAACAACGATTTTGTATCAGGCCTTAAAAAAATAATCACAAAATAGTTTTGAATTCATTTAATGCTTGTTAACAAAAATTTCCCTTACTCAAATTCAGTTACAAGTTTACTTCTCACATTTTTACTCTCAACTTGATTTTTAACAAACAAATTTTTTTTTTCATCTTCATTTAGCTTAATTGATGACTCTCTCATTGGGGTTTCATCTTTTTTGAGACTACCCTTCAACTTATCCAAAATATTACTTGCTTGATTTGAAAATGGTCTAACTGGTTCTTTTGTTTCTTTAATTGGATTTTCAGCTTCAAGTTTTTTCCTAGTCTCAATTTGTACATCTTTGGCAAGCATTAGACCCCCAATACGAGTAGTATCTTTATTTGATACTTCACTATTCGTTGAAACTGACATTAAACTTGGGTCTCGTTTAATAGGCTCGAATTTTTGAATAAGATTTTCGACTTTCGATTGCGGTTTTTTCTCCTCTTTTTCAGGAATTAAATTCGATTGAGGAGTTGCAGGAGGAGGAGGAGGAGCTTTTTTTTTCTCCTTCGATTTTAGTTCAATCGAAGAGCTTTGAGATGAAACACTCGGTGATTTGGACTTTGATGTAAACGATTTATAGTCGTCAATTTCAATTATTTTTTCCAATTCAGCAGCCCTGTATTCCACATTTGATTGTTCATAAGCTTGCATTTTAGACCGTTGTTTTGTAGATTCTTTAGCTTCGTCCAAAATAATGAACAAATTAGAACGCTCTTCATTCTTTTTTTTAACTTCGATTCGTTTGAGCCCTTTCTCTTCTTGGTGTTTATAAATTTGACCTAAGCCTTTTCGATCATTTTCATCTTTCTTCTTCTCTTCTATTTCTTTGACATCTTTTATGATCCTGACTAAATTCGATGTGCTCGGGTCTTTTTTGTCTTCTATTTCGATCACTTCTTCTACAAAAACAACACTTTTTGGTCTTTCTTTTTCTTCTCGTTTGTACTCTTCGGCTTGGACTGATTTAGGTCTTCCGATCTCTTTTTCAGTCTTTGTAATCTCACTCCAGATTCTCGAAGTGTTTTCATTATTCGATGATTTATCCAAATTATGTTGGGAAGTGGTAAACTTTTTTTCTTCTTCGGTATAAATCTTGTCTAAATCAGTAGAATTGAGACGTGACTTGAAATATTTTGTCGGGGTTTTTCGTATTGGCTTAAGAACTGTGTCATCTGAATCAGTTGACGAAATATTCATGCGTTCTTGACTTAGAGTATCGGCTCTAGAACGTGATCGTAATGTTTTTGAGGGTTTTGGCAAAGGTCTGTCGTCCATTCCACTTGATTGATCAATATTCATTTTTTCACAACTTGCATTTTCAATTATTTTCTTACTAGGTGGTCTAAATATGGTATCACTTGAGTTTTCTTCGCTTATCTCCTCAATAGCAACTACATAACTTGATTTTGGAAAATTTCTTATTTTTTTTTGCTCGGCTCTGTATAAATCTGAAAATTCGTTCATGTCCGATTGAACAACTGAACTGTCACTGAATTGAGTTTGACTTGCTTGATCAGGTTGACCGAATGAATCAGCTTCGCCTTCAGAGATGACCGAACTTATTTTATCGACGCTATCAGCCGGTCTAAGCTGGTATTTATTTTGAAACTTTTTGAGCAAGTTGTTGTAAAAAATGTTCAAATTTTGGAATGAATTTTGAAAATCTGTGTCTGTTTCGTCTTGACTTTCTACAATCATTTGTCGAAAATTTTCAAAAAAAGCCTCACGGGAACCAAGTCTAAACGAATCGTTTCCAAAATTACTTTCGCTTTCTGTTTTTTGAAAGCTGTAATTGCTTGCCATGTAAGGTTCTTCAAAAGAATTTGCCTGAGACTCGCCAGGTGCTTTAACCATCAAGTCTAATTCTTTGTTATGAGTCATCGAACTGTAACTTTCTAAATCAAGATGTAATTTAATCAAAACATTTTTGAGACGTGCATTTGTTTCTGTTGGATGACATTTATAGACAACAGGGACTATTGTATCATCATCTTGTGGAAAATTATCATAAAAGATGTTCAATGTAAAATCTTCTTTAAACGGTTTCTTAATTGATCTTTCGTCTTCTGAAATCAAAACTTTTTGTTTATTAAAACTTTTAACACTTGAACGACGCGATGAGGCTAAACTTGATTCAGCTGTATTGGGCGTTGTGAATTTCAGTTCAATTTTGACAAAATAAAAAAAAATAATTCATTAAAAACCGAAAAAAATAAACAAATATTCTGATTTTTAAACTGAAAAATATGCAACATAGTGCAACATGATATGTTGCACCAAATAGAGGCCATTTTTTTTTTTTTGAATATTATTGATTAGAATTATCAATAAATTAAAATCAATCAAATTATGTTGTCTAATCTCGAGTCTTTGTGGCAAATAAAAAATTAATTTTTTTTTGCAACTTTTATTACAAAATTTAAACACGTCCATACATATAAAAAAAGAAAATATTATTTTTAAAATTAAAAAAAACAATTTCGTCAATAAAAAACTTGTATGATGATACTCTCACAGTGACCTAAACTCTTAGTGATTAAGTTAACCCGTAAGTTTTGATCTTTTAAAGGTTTTTTTTTTTAAATTAAAATTTGACATTTTTCAAGTGCTAATCTTCAAGTAATTAATTTGAGATTGTTCAGAAAGTTAGAACAAAGTCTCAACTCGCGACTCACAACTAAGACTAACTTTTTTACGTAAATTATTTTACGAATACTTTCACTCAAAACACGATCAAACTCAACAAATTAAAGATGATCAAAGCGTTTAGTCATTCGTCTTTAAGTGACATTAACGATAAGTTTAGTGATGTTGGCGAGTTTTGTTTGGTATGTTTGAGCGAGTTTTGTCAAAGAAATTTTAGTCCGATGGCAGCTTTGGGTCGTTCACCGTTATGTTCATCGTCACTCAGACCAACCAACTGGAAGATCTTCAAACACTCTTCAAGTGAACCATACATAAACCAACTTTATCAGACCTTTACTCGAAGTCAACAACCAACCTTACAATGCAACTCAATTTCGAACCCCATTGAACATGAACTAACAAAATACAACCCTAAACTATTAACGCTCATTCACCCTCGAATCATAAACTCGTCAATTTGTGCCTTGAAGCCTTCAATCAAAGAGACCAAAGTGTTCATTTGAGGAAGCTGGTGACGATGACTGGGAGTTCATGTTCTCCTTGGTCTTGACGAAATTGAAACTCCTTAACCAAGAAGAGTGCTAAATGAGATCTTCAAAGATCTCATCCTTAGAGTTCAAATGCCCATTTTCAGCCACTTTTAATCGAGACGGTCTTCCTTTAGAAAAAGCTTAAAGGGTAACCTAAGGAAGTAGAGTTCGTGAATGGAGGTAATTTTTAGTCATCTCGTGCCGGGGTCACCCTCCGAAATCCCAATTGCGGTAAGTGTTTAACTTTAACCTCTACTTTTTACAGTCAGATTTAAGGGTGCTTTCGTGATGAAGAGGGTAAAAAAAAGTCTCGGTCTCTCATAAATTGAACACTTCCGAGTAGAAGATGACTAAAAGTGTGCTTTAATGGTTCATTTCCTAACGAAAAAGCGATCATTTTTCTCTTGAACACTGGGTGCTTTACTTTAACATTCAAGAACTCCTCAATGGAATAAGCTATCAGTGACTTTAAGATATGAAAATGTAGCGAATGGGTCCCATTTGACGCTGACATCCTAATCGATCTGGGGAAAAAATCCATTCTTTTATGATGGGGAGTATGGGCACTGTCAGTAAGAAGAACGTGTTCATACTCTGGGATTTAAGGGTGATTTCGCTTGTTTTTAGTCAAGTAACGCCATCAGAGCCACCAAAATCTTTAACTCAAGAGAAGTATGTGACCCTTCGATGTAGCTACTTCCAACCTAAGATTCAAGACTATCGCATCAGGGGTTTATCAGCCATGCCGACATTCAGTCTTAGCGTTGGACTTAAATAAAGACCTAAGTCTACCTTTTGTCTCACATCAAATCTGGACTCTCTGGCTAAAAGAGGGACTCAAACTTGCATTGAAGATGAGACTAGACTGGCAGATAGGTAATAGCGGCCTTGGGTCAACTTTTTAAAAAGAAGGTGGAAGGTTTATGATTATTTATTTTTGGACCTTCCTTGGTCTTTCAGAAATTGAAACTCCTCAAGCTAGAAGAGTGTTAATTGAACCCTCCAACGATAGGGCCAACGTATTCAGATTCAGATACTTAACCCCTAGTTTGTCATTACTCCCCTTAGGGTTTAAAGAGTATACCTAAGTAGGGTCTTTAAGAATTTTGGTTGAAAGTTAAAATAAATTTTGAACAAAATCCGTCAACGCCTTAAACTCAGGTGACTCCTTGAATCTAGCCCATCGAAGTCCCACCAAAGGTTTTTGTCGCATCGGGGATCGAAGCTCACATAAATTGTGATAGTTTATCCTTCATGACGACCCTAAGTCTTACTCGAGTCTCCCTCCCATTTTTTCATCCGGACTTGGGACCGGCCGTAAAGGTATGGTTAAGACTCTAGTCTACTGTGGGACGTTCATCATAAACAGTGTCACTTATCCGAGCTGAAGCTGCGAACTCGACAACTATTTAGACTTCGCTTGGAACCACAAACCAAGCGTTATTCTCTACAAGAGAATACTTAACTTTAGTAACTAAGATTTAAAAATTTTCAACTTTTTAGATACATTTTGAACAAAGAAAAAGAACTTTGTCAAACAACAAATCTAAACAATCAAGGTTTATTGGAAAGTTTTCGTGAAAAGTACATTCAATCATCAAACTTTCAAGCCGTCGATACTTTTTTACAAAATACCCAAAACATTTCACAATAAAATTTTAACTCTGCCGGTTTCATACGTAAACACAAATTAGACAAATCATTTTCCTTTTGTGTGATTCTTCAATTTTTAAGAAAGGATCAATTGAGACCTCATGTTTGAAAGGTGCAAATAATGTTCAAGTCCAGAACAAAATATTTAATGAATATTTAACCGAATTTTTTCAAATCCTATTCGAACGATTTAAATCAAAGCGAGATCATTTTAAAATAAATGAACAAGTTTTGTCAAACAACATCATCTTGAAGAATTGTCCTGTCGAACGTTTGTGATTTAGACCACCCTCAAATATTTAAATATCAGAGTTACTAGTTAAACAAAAGAACGGGTACTCTAGTTTGTAGACATGGTTTAGAGTTCGAGTACACGTAAATTTGTGAGTCCGAACACAATTTTTGTTTACTTGGAACCGTCGGAGGAGTGCCCCCAATTTCTTTATTTGTAATCACCCGAACTTGATGCTTTCAAAAATCTGCTTAATCTTTTGGACCAAAAGACTTAGTCGATGGACTCAGCAAGTTGTATGAACCCAACCGGTATAGAGTTGTTTGGTTGTAGAGTTCAAACCGACTTTTAATAGAGTCAAAATGATTTGAAGGAAAATAGAAAACTAAAACTACTTCAATAAAGCAGAAATAAAACTCTGCTTTTTATCATAATTTTTTTAAAAATATTTTGCTAATTTGCTATTTTCTATAGATAAAAAAATGCAACAACAAAAAAATAAGAAACGAAGAGATATGGAAGGTTTTTTTTATTACAAGTGTTACTTGGCATTAAAAAAAACCTGCGATAGTGATTTTATGGATTTTAATCAAAAGCTGTTTTTACTCCATTTAAGAGGTATAATTTTTTTTTTAAAAAAAATAATTGTCTATGATTAAAAAACAAAATTCTAAATAAGAAAAAAACATCACCTTCTTCGAGGCTGATAAACTAACGGATGGTGAGCTACAAATGTCCGTAAGTTTTAACAGCACAAAAAACTGTTTTGAACTGTACGATGCTCAAGAAGCCTATTTAAATACTTTGGAGGAAACATTTAAAAACTTACAACAAGATAGAGTAATTATTGCTTTTTTCAATTGGGAAATCAATTAAATTTTGTTTTAGCAAAGTCAAAACGAGTTTTCTAAACGTTTCAACAGTCTAAATATGTTTAAACAAATTTTTTCGTCTGACACAGGCTCGACTAATAGTTCGGTTTCATTGTCTTCTAAAGTATTTATAAAATGAAAATAAAAGCTAACCTTTTTTAATAAATAATTAAATTAAGAAATCAAGCAGCAGCAAAAAGAGAGATCGAGTTAGAAGTTGTTTTTTTTCGCTGTAAAATTCTTTACGCAATAATCACAAATAACTTGATTTCAAATGACGAATTCAAATTAAAAATCAAAGGTAAATTTTTATAAGAAACTACGCTTTAATTTATTTAACCTTTTATTTTTAATTAGATAATGATATTGTACCCGATTTTAAGAATCACAATGATGTGTCCGCTGACCATATAATCTTTAATTTTGAGACCGAAAAATTCGAAATACAGATGGATGAAATAGTTGTTGAAGAATTTTACTCAAATTTTATTCCGAAATACGTGAAAATAATGGTTGAGCAAAAAGAAGCTATTGAACAAAAAAAAATCAAAAAAGAAGCTCTTGAATACATGATCGAAGGGGAAGCGAATGTCGACAACCTCCAGATCGAAAATTCTCTTAAAAGAGCCAATCAAACTAATGAAGTGGAAGAGATATGTAACGACATAATACATGAAGATGTTGAAGTCGAAGAAGATGTTGATGTTGAAGACACGGTAGCCGGAAAAAATTCAGGTGCTGATTCTGAAAAAGGTAAAATGATAGAAAACAAACCAAAAGAAGCTCAAAAGAGAAAGATCAACTCTGAAGACAAGAGTATCGATAAAAATTCAGGTGGTGATGCAGAAAACAAGGCAAAAGAAGCTCCAAAAAAGACAAATGTTCAAATAAATGTCTCAGGTCGTGATGCTGTAAGAGGCAAAATGACAGAAAACAAGCCAAAAGAAGTTCAAAAGAGAACGATCAACTCTAAAGGCAAGAGAACAGAAGAAAATGATGGTGGTGATGCTGTAAATAAGGCAAAAGAAGCTCAAAAAAAACAATCGAACCCGCAAGCAAGAGAATCGATAAAAATTCAGGTGGTGATGCAAAAAACAAGGCAAAAGAATTTCAAAAGAAGACAAATGTTCAAAAAAGTGTGGTAGTTCGTGATGCTGTAAAAGGCAATATGATAGAAAACAAGCCAAAAGAAGTTCAAAAGAGAACGATCAACTCTAAAGACAAGAGAACAGAAGAAAATGATGGTGGTGATGCTGAAAATAAGGCAAAAGAAGCTCAAAAGAAAAAGATCGAAGTCGCAGGCAAGAAAACCGTAAATAATTCGGTTGGTGATATTGAGAGGAAAAAAAAGATAGATAACAAACCTATCAATGAGCCTAGTAATGAGCCTAGCAATGAGCCTAGCAATGAGCCTAGAAATGAGCTAACCAATGAGCCTAGCAATGCAGTGTTGGATGAACAACAAATCATGTCAATTGAGTTGAGATCCAGAAAACGTATGAAAACGTCTAATCAAGCAATGTTTGAAAATGGAAAAAATCAAGAGAAGAGAAAGAGACTCGAAGAACTTTTCAAAAACATGACGAATTATGATATTCGTAATGTTGAATATAAGGTAAATCCAATTCTAAATGATTTTAGGATCATCAAAAACATTTTATTTAAGCATCTCATTCATTCGTCTTGGAGTATTCCAGGGCGTTTGATTAATCAAAAGAAGCGATGAGGCAGACTCTGGCCTTGTCGTAACTTTTGAAAGCATCAACCTCTTATTCATTCGTCTTGGTGTTTTCCAGGGCGTTTGATTTATCAAAAGAAGCGATGAGGCAGACTCTGGCCTTGTCGTAACTTTTGAAAGCATCAACCTCTTATTCATTCGTCTTGGTGTTTTCCAGGGCGTTTGATTAATCAAAAGAAGCGATGAGGCAGACTCTGGCCTTGTCGTAACTTTTGAAAGCATCAACCTCTTATTCATTCGTCTTGGTGTTTTCCAGGGCGTTTGATTTATCAAAAGAAGCGATGAGGCAGACTCTGGCCTTGTCGTAACTATTGAAGCTATCAAATTTTTGTTCATTCGTCTTGGTGTTTTCCAGGACGTTTGATTAGCGATGAATAATGATTCGCAGCCGTTACCAAACTTACTCATTACATTTTTTAATAGATCAAATCAATTGTCAGTGATCGAGTTAATCCAATAACAAAAAAACCGAATTACTTCTCGAATATTTTGATGTAATGAAGAAAACTTTTCCATTGTAATTTTAAAAATTTAATTCAAATAACTTCTTTTTGAAAAATTTTTTTTATAAGATCATGGGAAACAATTAGCATGGTAGAAGCTCAAACATTAATTGATGAATATGAATTTGAACACCGCAAGAAACTTGGTCCTAAAAGAGATCATCCTTTGTATAAAAATAATCCTGGAGCATCAAATGATTTTATTTGTGCTTTTGATCTCACCCAGGAGCAAAATGATATTGCAAATCAAATTTTTGCCCTTGATGGTAAAGGACCGATTGAGGA
Source organism: Brachionus rubens (assembly GCA_022207745.1). Taxonomy (NCBI): domain Eukaryota; kingdom Metazoa; phylum Rotifera; class Eurotatoria; order Ploima; family Brachionidae; genus Brachionus; species Brachionus rubens. The sequence goes on along the minus strand of JAJVHD010000090.1, from coordinate 114,604 downwards.
TTCATCATGGGAGTCCGAAAAAAAAAAGCTTAAAAAATAAAAAAATTTTTTTCCTTTTTTCAAATTTCGAAATTTCAAAATTAATTTCATTAAAAATTTAAAAAAATAAAAATCGTTTGGGTTAATGACATTCATAAATAATATCAATAAATTTTTTTATAATTTTTGAATTCACAAATAATTTTTAAAAATTAGCTCCGATTTTTCTAATAGTTTCCAGATTCTGAATGCCGTTAACATCTGGAAAATTTGAGTTTTCTTGAAATCTTGGAATCCAGCTTGTTAAATAGCTTCTATAAATGTTTACCCTAAAAAATAAAGTCTGGTAGATTATAAATTGATTGCAACCATCAACAATCTTCAAAAATTAAATTTGCTCTTTCTAATTCAGGGTTAGCTTTAAAAAGCTTTCGAGACCTAGCCAAAGCCATTAAAGAAGAAACATCTTTACTAAAGAAGGTTGTTGGACAAACCCCTATAAGCTTCTAAGGCCTTACTTAGTGAAAGAGCTTGCAGCAAAAACGCCGTGCCCTAATGGGTTCATGGGTTCATTTTAAAAAAAAATTTTCACCCTAATATACTTTAAAATTTTTCCATTTTAAGAGTCATTATTTTAGATTCATTAAACACTAGTTATTGCTTATTGATTGAACAATGTCTCCAAAAAACAATCATTTTAAAGATGAAAAAAAACTTATTTTGATTACTGTCCAATACATGCTCGAAAACGGTTTAAAAAACTTGGAAGGGGGTTACAGACCAGAGAAAAATCATTTTAGGAGTATTTTGAAAAAATATCAAGATTGTGTAATTAGTGAGGAAGCTTTGGCCAACTTATATACAAGGTGGAATAGAAACGACAAGAATTTTAGAACAAACGTGCTCGACTTTTTAGCGGAAAAAGAAGAACTTTTAACATCAACCAAACATGATTCAAATGAGTTTCAAATCGATTTTTCTGGCGCAGAATGGAAGAAATTATCGCAGTGTATCTCTTTAGGGCAGAGGAAAAAATTTGTCGCTGCAGCAAACCAAGATTTTTCAAATAAGATACGGTCAAATGGTTTCGAATGCTTCTTCAAAATAAAATTTAATTTCTTTAGCACTGCGAAGAAGAATTTGGCTAACAAAAACTTTTGGAGCGGTGTTTTTAAATGCGAATGTTGTAAGAAAGACGTTCGGGCATTCATTAAAAATAAACCATCGGGAAATTTAGATTTTAAGTTAAAATTGTTGGCTGACAGCAAAAAATGTGTTCATTTAGGCAGACCAATCAAAATTCGTAAAAGAATAAGTGGAGATGAGAGAAAAAATCTAATGAACGAAATATTTTCTAAGGGTGTAGCTAGTTTTCGGAACGAAGCTTTTGCCTTTGGTAGGATAAGTTTCAGAAATTAAAATTTTCTTTTTCTTTTTATTTTTTTGATCTTTATTAAGGTAATACAGAAAAACAAGATATTAGCTATGAAAACATCAGAAAAATGAGTAGCCAGCATCGTCATAGACACCAGCTATCACATGATCTTAGATTAGATGCGGATTCGGCGAAAAATGTGTTTGATCAAATGCTACCTAGAAAAGATTACAAATCAATTAAAGGTTATATACAAGAAATCCAATCAAATCCTTTCGGGGTTCTTTTAATTTCCGAAATTCAAGTTAAAATTTGGACTTTGATCAAAGAATCAGATCCAGTTTGGTACTTCGACGCAACTGGTAGTTTAATGGCCAAATGTCCAAATCAAAATGAGACCCTTCTCTATTCAATCATTGTAAATGATTCGAAAAACAAAACAAGCATCAGTATCGCTGATTTTCTTTCAAGTGCAAACGACACAGTTACAATTAATTGCTATCTAACGAAAATAATTCAAAGGTTTGGACTTTATTTTTACTTTGAAAAGCCAAAAGTTGTTGTTACAGATTTTTCATGGGCAAACTTACATGCATTGTCTAAATCTTTCAATAATCTCAAAAGTAGCCATTATTTAAATTTGACCTACCAAATATTGGTTGAAAAGAAAAGATATGCTGTGGCACCTATTAAAACGTTAGTTTACCTTTGTTCTACACATTTTCTAAAAAATATAATCGATGAAACAAATGATGTTTTAAAAAACTTTGATCCTGATCAAAGAGGGATTATTAAACGGAAGTTTATCAAATCATTCATTTTATTACAAAACTGCGTCTGTTTTGATGAATTTTGCATTGCACTAAAAAGCATCAAAATTATTTTCACCAGAACACTCAAGGACGAAATTTTTATTGACAGTTTGGCTAAACTTGAAAAATCAATTCAACTTGCAATTCAGATTGGATAAGAAATATAAAATTCGTTTCGAAAAAAAGGCAAATTTTCGAACAAGAATCTAAAATTTATTTCGTCGAGAATAGGAACATTAATTTTGTCCAAGATTCACCTTTTTCAAAATATTTCGACAAATTACTCTTCGATCAAAGTGTTGAGAGCAATCATATAAAGAATTTTAATAAAAATAATTTATTTTTTCCTAACTTGTTCAACATTATTAAAAAAAAACTTCATCTTGTTCCACTTTGGTCAGGACTTATGTTTAAGATTATCGGAATGGAAAGAACTCGGCTATCTAACAATTTTGTTGAGGGCTGGTTTAGTTATTTCAAAACGAAAGTATTAAAAATAAATAAAAGTGTTCGAAATTGCCGTAAACTTTATACGAACGAGTTAGCCACTCCGCTATTTTTTGAATTACATCGAAAATATTCGACCCTTTACGAAGACCGTTTTAATATCAATTATGAAAGATTAAACAAGAAAAAAGATTTTAACATTGGTGATAAAATTTCGACCGAAAAATATAGTTATAAAAACCCAATTAAATCGATTGCAAATTATTATAATTCGAATTTTAGTTTTCTTAACAATGAAGAAGATGATATTAAGGATTTAGTTGACAAAAAAACAAAATCTTTCGATATTTCAAAACACTTTGAGGATTATAATTTACAAGGTAATATATTTATTTATTATCAAATTCAAATTTTACTTTAAATTTCTTTCCAAAATAAATAATTATGATTTTTCAGAAGAACAAAGTGATTCAAGTTATGAACTGACTGAATATTTTGAAGAGCGTGATTCCTCAGAAATCATTATCGATGTAGAACCTTCTGAGTGTAGTCTAGGTAAAAAGAGAAAATCATTTTACTATGAATTCGAAAAACTAAAATTTTCTTTTTTGAAAGAAAAAATGGAAGTGGGAGCTGATTTGTTTAAGTCGACAGAAGATGTTTTTGGTGATAATGGGATTGAAAAAAATGAACTATATTACTACAAGGTTGAAAAAGTTTTGATTAGTAAGAGAGAGCTTGAAAATCTTCTGAATAATAATTGGCTTTCAGATACTGTATAGATTTATTCATTGAATTTCTGATCTTTATTTTTTAAAACGTTTTTTAAAAGATACTCGAAGCATGTGCAAGAATTTTTGTTAAAATTTCAAAAAAGATTGGTTTATTTTTGACAAGCTACAAGTGTAATCAATTAAGTGAAAAAGGAAAAATAACCAATGACCGATTTTTTAAAGTAATGACACATTTTAAATCTTCTCGTAATTTTCATTTTATTTCAATTCAACTTTAGCTTGAAAATTTGACATTTGTCAGCGGGTTTTACTTTCAAAATAACAATCATTGGTGTTTGATTTATCTAGATCTGAAAAAAAATTTTTTTTATTATATTGATCCACTGGGAGAAGATGAAACCAAATCACAATTTATTTTCAACAATTGGAAGTAAACAAAATTTTTTTCTTTTGTTTATAAGGAATCTCATTTTAGTTTTTTTTTAAAGTAAATACTTCATTAAGAACTTCAATCGAAAACTCATTTCAAGAAAAAAGAACACACAAGACAGAAAGACTCGATCAACTGTGGTTTGTTTGTTTGTTTTTTCCTCAAACAATTTCTTGAGGAGAAAAAACTAAGTTTTGGCAACTCAAAATCATACCTCGAAAAGCAAAGGACTTCGATAAATCATTTGTTTAAGCAACATTCAAAGACGACATTTTGCTCTTTATGTGGAGCTGATTTCGAATCTGATGAAAAAATAGTTAAGAATGATTGTGAACATCGATTCCACGAGATATGTACTGAACACCGGAGCGGCGTTACCTTAAAATTAACCGATTATAAATTTGTTTGCCCACTTTGCTTTTAAATTTTAAATATTTTAATTTAAATAAATAAATTTTTTGGTGTTGAAAATTTTTTTTTAATGTAGAACTAAAATTGAGATTTTGGAATCTTATTTATATTAAACCATAAACCCTAGATCTTCTTTTTATTTAATTTAATGTTGTTAAAAATCTTAGATCTTTCAAAAAAATCAATATTTTATTTCGAAAAACCTGAAAATGAGTTCAGAATCCAATAAAAATAACTTAAAACGTCAATCGGAAATCAATCATGAAAACGAAAGTTTGGATGATAACGATGTTGTTAAAACTTATGTTGTTTCTAGTTCTAATCATCCTCAAGATTTTAAAGCAAACAATTTGGTTTCCTTAAATGAAACAAAAAAGGTCATGATCAAGATCGCAGAAAGCCCAAAATTTCAAAAAACTGCTTTCCTAATTGAGGATCTCGAAACAGAAATTGAGGTGGATAAGGTTGATACTGATGATTCATTTGGAGATGAACAAAAAACGAGTGAAAACATTTTAGTAAATATGACAGATCTTTAAATTATTTAAAATCTCCTTTTCGTAATTTTAATTTTTGTATAGAATTCATCCTTTGAAAAATTTAGTAATGTGTCAAAAACTTTAATAAAGGCTGTAAAATCATCTTTTAACAATATCGTTGATGTTGTCAAGGATAAACAGCCGAAAAAAACTTCAAAAAATCATGTAAATTTAGCATTGTTTAATTTTTTTCATAAATTTTTTTTTAAATATTATTGAATTATTAAGGAAAATTCGAGTCTAACTTCATCAACTCCGGTTCACGATAGAACACAAGATGAAGCCTTTGAATTCAATGAAGATGTAATCAGGTCAGATAAAGATTCTGAATCTAATTTGATTCGAGCTGAATTGGAAAACACTTTGAAGATTCTTAAGCTACAAAATAACGAATTTGAAGAAACTAAGAAAAAATATGAAGACATCTTAATGGATAAATTAACCGAATATAAATATTTGGAAAATGACTACAATAAATTAAAAGTAAATATTAATAAATATTAATGATTATTTAAATATTTAGGATAACACTTAAAAATTTATTATTTTAGAACTGCTACAAAAATAAGTGCGAAGAATTGACAAATATCATGGAAAGAGATGAGGCCATTGAAGAGGATTTATATCGACAGGTGAATGAATTAAAACGACAAGTAGAACAAAAGTAAGAATATTTAAAAAAAATTATTGAATTTTTATAATAAGTATTTTATTTAAAAAGAAACATGGTCCACGAAAAAAAAGTTCTTGATATTGAAAATCGATTAAACCAATCAAAAAAAATGAATGAAGATTACGCTGAGAGAAATAAACAGCTTGAAGACGAAAACTCTGTTTTGAATTCAAAAAAAAAATGTCCACTCGATAAAATATGTAAGAGTGAAGGAAATATTCTTGGTCGACAAAATCATCAAGTTTTGCATAATTGTCCAATAAGAAAACAAGTAAAAATAAAAAAATTTAATTAAATCACAAAGAGTTTACAAAATTTTACCAAAGGAACAGGAACAATTGGAAAATTTCCAAAGAGAAAATCAACTTTTAATTGGTCAGTTAGAAAGAATAAGGTCCGACATCAAAGAAAAAGAAGAGCAAGTTTCTCGCCTTATTTCCGAAAAGTAAGTAAATATTGTTTTTAAATATTAATTCTTGTTTTAAATTGTCTTTATTTAACTAAAGTGAGGCCTCTGAAGCGTCCGGAGAGTCGGCCAAGGATGAAATTTCAAAGCTAACGAAACAATTAGCTGAATTTAATAAAAAACACGACGAACAACTAAATCAAAAAGTAGTCGAACATACAAATTTAGTTGCTCATAACAAAGAGCTTCAGAGTGAAATGTAAATTTTAGATAAAATCTTTGATATCTTCTAATTTACGTTAATGTTCTTTTTTCTAGCACTAATCTTCAAAGTGAAATCACCAGATTGGAAAATTTTCAGCAAAGCTCGAATAATGACCAAAATAACCAAGTTCAAGAGCTAGAAAGAAAATTAAAAGAAAAAGAAGAGCAAGTTTCTCGCCTTATTTCCGAAAAGTAAGTAAATATTGTTTTTAAATATTAATTCTTGTTTTAAATTGTCTTTATTTAACTAAAGTGAGGCCTCTGAAGCGTCCGGAGAGTCGGCCAAGGATGAAATTTCAAAGCTAACGAAACAATTAGCTGAATTTAATAAAAAACACGACGAACAACTAAATCAAAAAGTAGTCGAACATACAAATTTAGTTGCTCATAACAAAAAGCTTCAGAGTGAAATGTAAATTTTAGATAAAATCTTTGATATCTTCTAATTTACGTTAATGTTATTTTTTCTAGCACTAATCTTCAAAGTGAAATCACCAGATTGGAAAATTTTCAGCAAAGCTCGAATAATGACCAAAATAACCAAGTTCAAGAGCTAGAAAGAAAATTAAAAGAAAAAGAAGAGCAAGTTTCTCGCCTTATTTCCGAAAAGTAAGTAAATATTGTTTTTAAATATTAATTCTTGTTTTAAATTGTCTTTATTTAACTAAAGTGAGGCCTCTGAAGCGTCCGGAGAGTCGGCCAAGGATGAAATTTCAAAGCTAACGAAACAATTAGCTGAATTTAATAAAAAACACGACGAACAACTAAATCAAAAAGTAGTCGAACATACAAATTTAGTTGCTCATAACAAAAAGCTTCAGAGTGAAATGTAAATTTTAGATAAAATCTTTGATATCTTCTAATTTACGTTAATGTTTATTTTTTCTAGCACTAATCTTCAAAGTGAAATCACCAGATTGGAAAATTTTCAGCAAAGCTCGAATAATGACCAAAATAACCAAGTTCAAGAGCTAGAAAGAAAATTAAAAGAAAAAGAAGAGCAAGTTTCTCGCCTTATTTCCGAAAAGTAAGTAAATATTGTTTTTAAATATTAATTCTTGTTTTAAATTGTCTTTATTTAACTAAAGTGAGGCCTCTGAAGAGTCCGGAGAGTCGGCCAAGGATGAAATTTCAAAGCTAACGAAACAATTAGCTGAATTTAATAAAAAACACGACGAACAACTAAATCAAAAAGTAGTCGAACATACAAATTTAGTTGCTCATAACAAAAAGCTTCAGAGTGAAATGTAAATTTTAGATAAAATCTTTGATATCTTCTAATTTACGTTAATGTTATTTTTTCTAGCACTAATCTTCAAAGTGAAATCACCAGATTGGAAAATTTTCAGCAAAGCTCGAATAATGACCAAAATAACCAAGTTCAAGAGCTAGAAAGAAAATTAAAAGAAAAAGAAGAGCAAGTTTCTCGCCTTATTTCCGAAAAGTAAGTAAATATTGTTTTTAAATATTAATTCTTGTTTTAAATTGTCTTTATTTAACTAAAGTGAGGCCTCTGAAGCGTCCGGAGAGTCGGCCAAGGATGAAATTTCAAAGCTAACGAAACAATTAGCTGAATTTAATAAAAACACGACGAACAACTAAATCAAAAAGTAGTCGAACATACAAATTTAGTTGCTCATAACAAAAAGCTTCAGAGTGAAATGTAAATTTTAGATAAAATCTTTGATATCTTCTAATTTACGTTAATGTTATTTTTTCTAGCACTAATCTTCAAAGTGAAATCACCAGATTGGAAAATTTTCAGCAAAGCTCGAATAATGACCAAAATAACCAAGTTCAAGAGCTAGAAAGAAAATTAAAAGAAAAAGAAGAGCAAGTTTCTCGCCTTATTTCCGAAAAGTAAGTAAATATTGTTTTTAAATATTAATTCTTGTTTTAAATTGTCTTTATTTAACTAAAGTGAGGCCTCTGAAGAGTCCGGAGAGTCGGCCAAGGATGAAATTTCAAAGCTAACGAAACAATTAGCTGAATTTAATAAAAAACACGACGAACAACTAAATCAAAAAGTAGTCGAACATACAAATTTAGTTGCTCATAACAAAAAGCTTCAGAGTGAAATGTAAATTTTAGATAAAATCTTTGATATCTTCTAATTTACGTTAATGTTATTTTTTCTAGCACTAATCTTCAAAGTGAAATCACCAGATTGGAAAATTTTCAGCAAAGCTCGAATAATGACCAAAATAACCAAGTTCAAGAGCTAAAAAGAAAATTAAAAGAAAAAGAAGAGCAAGTTTCTCGCCTTATTTCCGAAAAGTAAAGGATATTTATATTACCTTTTTATATTTGACTTAAACTTTTAATTATTCGGCATATCTAGGGAATCGTTTTTATACGAGAAAATGATTGCAATCAATGAGTTAAAATTTAATACAATTAAAGAAAAAAAAGATTTACGACAAGTGATCCAGGAACTAAACCTTGAAATATTAGATTTAAAACGCCAAATGTATGTTTTGTATTCAGCTTTGTTTTGATTTTCTTTAGAGATGATATTTTTTTTTTCTAGACATGTTTTAAATCAAAAAACTGAAGAGGATGATGGCCAAAGCATAATCTTTATTCAAGAGCAATATAATGAACTTCTAGAAAAAAGGTTTTTTTTTTTAATTTTTGTTTCTATTTATCTATTTCACTTTTTTGTTTAGACAAGTAGAAATAAGGAACCTAACGAATCAACTTGAGATTGAAAAGAGTCTTAAGTCAGCAAATATAAAATTGAAACAAGAATATATTGAAAAATTAAAAAAGAATTAATAGAAAAGTATTTTATAAAGTTAAGTAAAATTTGTCAAATTTTATTCAAAAATTTTTTAGGAAAAATCAAAATGAATTATTGGGGAAACAACTCGATGAATTAAAAAAAAGTTTCAAATTGCCTAACGATCCAGATTTCTTAATTTTGAATTCAAAAAAATGTTCTTGCCCTTATGAAGTTTGTGGCGGCAAAGGAAATTTGAATCCATCAAAAAGTTCTCACAAAAAGTAAACCTAAAATTTTATTAAAAAAGAATTTAAAAATTATTAAATTATTTTTTTAGGGCTTTATTTTGTCCGTTCAAGCCATCGGATGCCGAAATTTTTCCTCCAAATTCAAAAGATGCAGAAAAAAGAACAGCTGATAAAAAAAAAGATCCAAATAATAAGTAACTCATTAAAATTTATAAGAAAAAAACAGTTCTTAAGATCTTTACCTTTAAGGAAAGCGTCAGATGAAGAGGCGCGTAGTGTAATTAATTCAACTGAAAACGATAATTTTTTTTCCTTTGATCTGATCTCAGAAGAAAGCAGCGATTCATATTCTGATAGTGATTACGATTCTGAAAATGAAAGGGAAATTAAAAAATCAAAGAAAGTTAAGTTTTTCAGACTTCATAAAACCAATCAAGCCGATTTTAAAAAGACAAAGCTCAAATGTTGTTTTAAAAAAGGTAATTTATCTTTAAGTTAAATAAAAATTTATTTTATGAATTTTAATTTTTCTAGGCAACTCATCCGATCGATTTATTATACAAAACCACAGACGAAATTGTGGGAATTTACAAGAGTAGAGGGAAAGCGAACGGGAGATTTGTATATAAAGGTCCATATGATGGCCTGTATTATATTACAGAGAGTGGAGCACCATGTTATGTTACAAAACGTGCCAATTTTTGTGTTGAATTATTTTCAAAATAGAATTTTTTTTTTTTTCTAAAGATGGTTCCCCTTTTTTTTCTTTTTTCTGTTATTAATCAAAACTTCGATTTTTTTTATTTAAATTTGACGGGAATGATTGATTTTTCCCAAGAATGACAAGGTTATTTGGTGGAAACATATGTAAGAGATCGAGGAAATTCGGCTAAAACATAGCAAAACTACTTACCCAGAAAATGGCCTTTTTAGCCAAACTTTTCAAAGCTTTTTAGGTTTAGCATCACTTATAACATGTATTGAGGAAGGTTAAAAAATGACCTGCATGGCCAAAATGGCAGTAAGTTCTCTTTACCTGATTGGGTTTTGTTAATCCAATAAAGTTTTAGAAAAGATTTGGTTAGATCAGCCACTTTCTTGGAGTAAATGGTTTTGTTTTATGTTTTACCGCTTTTTCTAAATCTCTTTTTGTATGGTTCCATCAAACTTGTCGTTCTTGTTTATCTCGAAATTTCATAACCCGTTTGATTTATAGTTTTAAAATTTAAAAAAAATAGAGTTTTTGGTTAATAATTTTCATTGCCGTAAAGCCTTTCGAAGGAATACGACTTCTTGTTATTTCAAAACTTTTTTAACTTTTTTAAACTTTATTTACTCCGTTGTTTCAAATTTTAGTGAAAAACGTCATCTTTTAAAACAAATCATGTCATTAAAATTATTTTAGAACTCTTTTTGGCAATTATGCGGCTTTCGAATCACAAGCTTAACTCTTTGTACAATGGTTAAGTTGTCAAAGCATTTACGTAATTGATCTTAATGCAAAATGGAGATAAAATTTTTTGTTTTTTCTAAAAAAACTTAATTTTCTTAAAGAAAAAAAGAGTTTTGCATAGTTAATAAAAATTTAATCAATAAATGATAATTTTTTTAATTATTTTTTAAAAAAGAACAAAAAAATTCTTTGATTTTTGAACTGGGATTGAACCTGAGCCGGCTGGATCAAATTTTTATTGCAAAATAAACTTAACATTTTATTAGTTTGAAATTTTAAATCGATTTATTGAAAATAAGCATTAATAATTAGAAAAAATTTTCCTCAAATTTGTGCAACATATTATGTTGCACCTTTAAATTGTTTTATTTAGTGCATTAGTTCTATTCAATGAATTTTTATGAACATGTTATTTTTGTTTTTTGTTTTCTGATTTGAAATTCACAACGCCCTGTATTGTATTCATCCACGAATTTGGACTGATCTGAATTTGCATCTTTTTTTAAAATGTCCCCTGATTTAATATTATAATCGAAATCTTTGAGTTTTAGTCTACTATCTCTACTAGAAAATGAACTCTCTGAACTTGTGTTTTTGTATGAATTAGTTGAAGTGGACGCTGCTCTTACAGTTGTTGATGTTTTTTTTGAACTTGAACTATCCATACGTTTTTTATCAATCGAGATTATTTTAAATTCACCTTCGTTTGCTTCTTTGGTAGAGGATACAATCGATGCAGATGAATGTGAAGATCTTTTCGAAGATGATTTTAAATTTTTACTTGAACTACTTATTGAAGAACTACTTCTACTCGAAGTTGTTCGTTGATCGGTTTGAGTTTCCTGATTGATGTGAACTTTTTTTAAATTTTTTGTAAATTTATTCTCCTCTGGTTCATCTTTAACTTCTTCGATTTTTGGTTTTACAAACGGTTCGCTTTGGATACCTTGAGATGAATTTTCTTTAATCTTACGCAAATGATCTTTTAACTCTTCAATAAAACCGACTTCACGTTCATTTTTTTTCTCATCGGTTTTATTAGTTTCTTCCGAATGTTTGAGACTTTTTTTCTTCTCGACAAGTTCTTTTAAAAAATTATCAGGTAACTTTCGAGAAGTGTCATCGTCTGAACTTGTTCGGAATTCAATTTTTTTTGTCGTGTTCAATCCTGTCAAAGGAGGTGCTGGTGGCGGTGGTGGAGGACCAACGACCACACGGCTATCATTTTGAGATTCAATTTTTATCAAAACTGCCGGAGGTGAAGGACCAATAGAAACAGGACTAACATTTTGCGATCCGTTTTTTTTCAAAACCGGTGGAGGTGGTGGAACTTCTGGAATAGTTACAAGTTTACTCGATCTTCGTCTTTCGTTCGATTTTGGATTAATCAAACTCTTAACTGGAGATGAATTGACATTTTTAGTCGATGTTTTAGAGATACTAGACCTCTTTTCCGGTGTTTTCCCTTGAGGTTTTTGAAAATCTTCAAGAAGTTTTTCAACAGAATCGATCGATTCTTTTGAACTAACTCGATTTAAAAATTTATCCAACTCGGGTGTTTGTACAGGGTTTAGATTAATAGGTTTCGCGACCGGCTTTGACGGAACTATAGAAGAAAAATTATTGACTCCATTTTTATGTACTGTAAATGACAAAGCACTTGGATTAGTTTTTCCACCTCTAAAACAAACTACATTTTCATGACTTGGTGAATTATAAGCGTAACCATTCGAATTCGTATTCTCAAATTGTAATTCATCAAGTCGTTTCATGATACGATCGATTAGAATCAGTTGAGTATTAGCATGATCCTCAAGGGAACTTGTATAAAATTGAGTCACAACTGGACGATTATTATTCCATTGTGTGCTTAAATTTTTTGTCGAGTTAATGACTTTTGGATCATTTTTTTCCTGGTCATGTTCGTACCACTTGAAGCTTTTTTCCGAGTACTTTGAGAATTCACTCATTTGTAAATAATTATAAGTTAGAGTTCTTAATTGTTCATTCGAAAAAAATCACGAGCAAAAAAGTTTTTTTTTCTGAAACAAAAAAAAGAAGAAGAATAATATCGAAGGTATGCAAAACTTTTTTAAGAATAATTAGAAGTCATTTCCTTGTACATAATTATTTAGATGGGTCTTAGAAAAAAAATAAAATTAAATGATTGTAACAACCAAGTTTAGAGCAAGGAATGAAAAAATAATTTTAGATAAAAAAAGAAAGTAAGAGAGAGAGAGAGAGAGAAAATTATAATTTATCGCCTCAATGATCATTTGATTAAATTTTTTCTTTTTTTTCAAAGAAGCTAATTGTTACTTTGAAGTGATTTTTAAAAAAAAAATTCTTTATTAAATTCCATTTTGGAAGGGAGGGTGCTCGGAAATATCTTTTAAGGTTTGATGAAGTTGCGCAATAGAAAAATTTTGACTTGAAATTTTTGTTAATTTTTCAAGCCCTTCAGACTAAATATTTGTGACTAAACAATATTCCACCATCATTAACAAAAGCAGCTTCTAATTGATAAATCGCTTAAAAATTTCTAAAAAATTCAATTATACAAACTTGTTTAGAGGACTTTGTTGTTGTTAAATGTTGTTTGTTTGGATTTTTTAAATTTCTAGACTTGATTTTTGTGTCTACGTTCTCAAAAAAAAATATTTGAAAAGGCAACCTCTTAAATGGTAAATCTTTATGGTAAACTCTTGAAGAAGTCTTCATGATGCTGCCTTGTTTTTATTTTAATTTAAGGGTCCTAGACTCCACTTTTTGAAGTAAAAATAAAGCCAAATTTTACTTTGCGTTTCTCTGGCTTGTCATCCAAAAATTACAAGGGCTTTCAGAAAAAAAATTTTTCTTCACCATCATCATCGCGAATATTCCGAAGTATTTTATTTAAGGTTCCGGCAACTCAAAACTTCCACACTATCAAAACTTTTTTTTTTCGATATGAGATTCGGAAACTGCGACCCAATACAACTCTAAAAATGAATTTTTGTATTTTTCGAAAAAAAAAATTTTTAATGCACATTTTTCCGCTTTTTTACTAGGATAAAATCACACATTATTTTTTTCCGCATTAAGTTGTAGATTAGATTATACGCTTTCAGAATATATGCCCATTTTATATGATTTATTATCAAATAGCTGAGATATCGGCCAGAAATGGTGACCAACTTACTCTTTTACTCTTTTTCGAGGGGGTAATAAAAAAAATTTTTTTAGCGAAAAATAAAAAAATACATTTTTAGAGTGTTATTCGGATGCAGATTCCGAATCTGATGTCGAAATAGCAAAGATTTGATAGTGTGGAAGTTTTGAATTCCTGGAACCTTAACAACCTATCGGTAATTTTACTGAAAACTATCCATCTAAATCAATCCAGTCACTTATTTTTGTGTAGAAAATCGTCTAAATTTTATTTTTCAAAAGAAAAAAATTGGAAATTTTATCCAAGGCAATCTGAGGTTTTATACGATTCGCGTATCATTCGTGATAGTATATTTTTTTCATAAAAATTAATCTCACAAACATATACAGTTTTGGTTTGTACAATTATTCCATTATGAATCAACTTTGTACCTCTTTAAAGGTGTGAATAGTACAGAAATTAACATCCCAAAATCAGAAAACCTTCACAGGTAACTGCAGAGTAACAAATATAAAAAGTACGATTTTATAGGGATGTGTACATTTTTGTACACCATGTACAATTCTTGGTTTTTCATAGGAATTGATGGCCAAAAATATTTTGTACACCAGTTCTGAAAAAAAATTCCCCGAAAAGTTCTTTTAAAAGCAATAAGACAAACGTACAAAACTTCAGGTTGCCTTTATCTAAGTCTTCTTTTTAAAAAAAAATTTTAAAGGAATATAATTTTTGAAACTGAATGAAAAATATTTGAATGGACAATTGCAAATGACTGCGGAAGCGACCAGCTTCCTGCACACCTCAGGCATATGCATAACATTAATGTTACGCAATACATTATTATTTTTTATTACCTCAATATTATTTTCCCAATTTTCCTCAAAAACAGCTCTGTTCTCTTACCAAACGTTTTCCAAAAAGTTTTCGTTTCCGTTCCTAAACTCATTTCCTTCTAAGGAAAAACGAAAAACAGGGCGGAACCATTTTGGTAAAAGTTTGAAACTCAGCTTCTTTTAAAGACCGTTCTGAACGGGTTTCGAACGAAAGGTTACATTTTCGCAAGAAACACTGTACTACGGTTTTGCAAAAAAATGTAAACTGACCGGTGTCTATTTTTCAATATTTCAATACGTGTATGGTTAAATATGGGAAAAGTACTCTCTACAGTGAAGTTTATGTAAAATTCAAAAGTTCTAATGTGAAAAATAAGACGACCAAATCCGATGATTTAAGTTATCTTTTGGTAAAAGTTAAGGTCTTGTCGAAGAAAAATCTAAATGAAGAGTGTAAAAAATAAAATCTTTATTAAATAATAAAAAATATCAGGCCCTATGTTCAAACTAAAAAAGGAATAAAAAATAATAATTACAATATCTGAATCAAGCATTTAACTAAACAGTAAACGAATTATTTAGTGTTAATTTTTTGTATTCGAACTCCAACAAACTTAATTTCTTAATCTCTCTAAAATCAAAATAAAGTTTAAGGGCAAAAAAAATGTGAATCAAAGTGAATAATATAAAAAAACATAAAAGTGATATGCGATCATATTTTGTACGTAACGGTTCATCTACAACAGTGGCCACAGTTGCATGCCAAACACATAAAGTACACATATACAAAATATTTGCTATTTGATACTTATCCAATGAAGTCATATACGAAACTGCTGGTAGTGATCTATTTGTAACCCATTTGAATGATATACTTGTTAATATTAGAGTAAACGTTCCGGATAAACGATTTTGAGGTCGTCGTATTTCAATTGAAAAATTAGTCAAAGATATAACTGTAATTAAAAAATTTAACAAATACGCATTTATAAAATAAAAACCGTATCGTCTTGAACAAAACAAAGTGGCTACAAATTTTGATTGACACGTTCTATCGACAATTGTTTGTTTACGATCTTTTGGAAACTTTATTTTTAATGATCTATTGCTTGCGTTCAAGTCATACGATGCTATTTCGCTTACTTTAACAAGTTCATACAATCTTTAAAAATTAAAATAAAATATAGAGACTTTTAGTTTTAGGTTTTTGGGTTAAAAAAAAAAATCCACTTATCCATTTTTGTTGGTCTCGAAAGGTGTGAAGCGCCTCGGGGTCTAGACATGATATTTTAATCGAATTTGAGATCAAGTTAACTTCATTTCGATGGTATTTAGTCGCAATTGTAACACTCAACTCTTGAACGTCTAATGGAAATTTTTGAAGTTCTAATCGCTCCCAAAACGATCCTTTCAAATATCGAGTTTCAGTGACAACATTATGGTCAAAGCATTGACTTATTGAATACGAAACATTTTCACGTACATCTCCAAGAGAATTTTCAATGTAAAGTTTTGGGTTCCAATGAACTTTGGGATCGTAAACACTTATTGGAACTTCTTCATTCCATTTTGATTCTATTATTAATTCGGCTTGATATTTTTCATTCATGGTATCGATTTCACCTACTGATAAAAATTTAACATATACTTCGACATTTCGGACTGGATTGTATGTTGACGTGCTTTTTGTACTCTTAGATCGATGCAATAAATTTTCCATAATTCTTTAATCTTAAATTTAAATAAATAATTTTCAAACCAACAAAGAAAACTTGTTTAATCAAAATTATGATAGTTGATAGAAAATTAGAAGTTCTTAATTTTAATTCATACGAAACTTATTGCATTTAAATTACAATAATACTCAAATTAGCTAAATACATTCTCATTATTGAAATTAATTAATTCCAAATTAAAGATCTTCTTGTGATTTCTGACTTCTCTTTGATTAGAATTTTTACATACTTTAGGACAAATATTCAATTCTGTCGATTGAAAATTGGTTTAAACGATAGAAAAACGATTTCTTCTTAAAGTATCGCTCTTACGAATTTTCGAGATTATTAGCAATTTCGTATGTTAAATTTTATCAAGTCAATTCATGAATTGAATTGTTTATTAAAAATAAATCAAGTTAATTCGCAATTGAATTTCTACTGAAAAAATTAATTCAAGTCAAGTCATGGCTTGACATTTTCTCTAAAAATAACTCGGCTTGGACTTGAATTGAGGAGCAACTCTGATTTGAACTTTTATTTAATTTTTCTAAAAATTCAACCTTGACCTTTTATCAATTTTACTGTCAGCTAGAAATGTCCAATAAGACAGGTAAATTATGTTTACTGTTAAACTAGTATTAAATGGCCATTCAGTTGAAATACTAGAAAAGTTTATTCGCTCATGTGCTCTTTCAGGAAATTTTGATAACATATTTTATTATCTGTTCTCTTCTGTAGTTTTCAAGGATCAGCAGTATTTTAAATCAGATTTTGGAAATTTTATTACTTGTTTACCTTTAAGGTATCTTTTTTTAACTGAAAATAATGGTAGGTGTTGATTTTTCCGTAACTTTTCTGAAAAAAACTTAGATTTTGACTTCACTGCACGAATTTAGCAATGTGAAAATTCGTATAAAAAAATACTCATATCAAATGGATCAACATTTAAAATCATTTTTTAGGTGTGACCAATGTGAAAAAAACTTTGCAGAGGTATTTTACAATTTTAGAATAAGATGTGCAAAACTGGGGTGAGGATTGAATAAACATAAAAAAAGATTAAAAAACATAAATAAAGTGAATCCCACATAAATTATTTTTTTTAGAAAGTTAGAGACCTAGCAATGGGAATAAAACATAAAATTCTGGTCTATTCAGATCACCTAAAAGTTTAAGTTATCTTTACAATTTATTTTGAGAAAATTTAATTTTAAAAAGTTAAAGTTTGAATAAATGCAGCCGACAATATCAAAATTCATGGCTCAAAAGAATCCCAAAATTTTAAAACTTAAAATCTTTCATAAATTAAGTTTTCTCTGCAAAAAAAATTGCGTATTTTAAAAAAATTCAAATACATAGATAGTATTAGAAAATAACTAAATTTAGCAGAATTGCTAGATTTAACTGCAGCTCATTCTAATGATGCTTATCACTGTAAAAACATCTGCAAGGTTTTTTCACATTGGTCACTCCTAAAAAATTATTGAGTGCAGCGCATGAGTTCCTGGTTTTGATTGCAGCGCATGACCGAGTTGTTTAATTCGAGTCGAATGGTCATAGATACAATTCCCGCTATGATAAGAAAATTTTCATCGTATGATTTCAAACGCATTCTAAAAGGCCAATCATAATGGACTTGCATATCAGACACAAAAGCTAAGCGAATTCGTAACAAAAGACGCATTGTAGCTCTAAATGTGCCCCATCAAATGGGACTGACTTGTAAAATGATCTGAATTGCAAGTCGTGGTGACTTAAAATAAAGGTTCCGAAAGGAGCAATTTAGCAGTATAAAATCGTAACCTGCTAAATTGCTCCTTTCGGAACCTTTATTTTAAGTCACCACGACTTGCAATTCAGATCATTTTACAAGTCAGTCCCATTTGATGGGGCACATTTAGAGCTACAATGCGATCGATTCTATGAGTTATGGCATTCGCCCTTCGGTCGTGGAAAAAAAATGAATAAAGGGTTTGGGAAGGGGGGTTATTTTTTAGGGAAACAGTGAATTGATTTTATACATACATAAAATAATGATAAAAGTCAGCTAAATATAGATGGCACCTATAACATACATTCGTTTAACGATTATTTTGTAGGATATATTCAATTCGTATGTATTTTCATCAATTAATCATAAGTTGGTATGATATTCGTATTTGTCACCTTTCAGATTTGTCTCGTTTTTGTTTAAGAACGAAAGGGGAGATAAAACCGAGCGTAGACTGTAGATCCAAATTGAGAAATTCTAGTAGCTCTTAATACGATGATGATGGGCAAATTCCATCAACAAAATCAAATAATTACAGAATAAACATAAATGTTTAAATTATAAAAAAAAGTTGTATCTGTCATTTTTAATTAACAGAAAATCATTAAAAAATTGTTTGGAAGTTATTTGTTTTAATGAATAGACTAATATTTTATACAATTAAGTAATTACATAATCCTCATCAGGAAATTATTTTATCTCAAAGAAAAAGATTAATTAACAAAGATTCAAAAAGTATTCAGATATCCTGCTTGCATATCAAAATATTAAAAGCATTCTAAATGATTTCTATAGATTAGCAAGTTTTTTGATGACGCATTAAATATGAACACATCGAGTATTAAAAAAATAATCATCAATTTAACTATTTTGACATGATATCAGACTAAGGGCAAACAGTCGAAACAGATTAAAGATCACTTAATACTAATCACTTAACGTTTCAACTTTTACATCAGTCTCAGCAGTGATACTCTCCTAACCTTTCTAAAAAAACTTGTCATAAAGTTATATTTTTTTAGACTTGAACTCTATTGGCTATGCCTGATATTGAATTTTTGCGATACAGGGATCACTCAAACTTACACGATTGATCTGAAAATTTTCTTCAATCGTTGGAAGCGGTAATGAGTTCTGATTTGAAAAAAGACGAATTGTTTGATGTAGTTAAAAATGAAGAAGAGAAGGAATGTATTCAATCAAGGTTCTAATAATCTTCACTAGTACGAGTTTCATATTTCCAATACAAGACTTATGTTAAACTTTTTAACACGTGATGTCATTCAACTTAAAAATTCTTCATCTTGATGTAAAGTGATTTAATTAAAGAAATGATTATCTGTCTAAATCATGGTATTCACCAAGCGGATTAAAAAATTCTGGATTAATAATTAAAATTTAAATTTTTTATCTTGCAAATTTGTCTTTTGGGAGAAAAAAATCAAGCCGAGACGCGATTTTGACTTGATTCTTCAGGGATGTCGCGATTTTTTTATAAAAAATTCAACAAAAAAGACATAAATTATCTATTAAAAAAAAACATGGAAAAGAAACATGAAAAGAAGACTAATCTTGAGAGCCAAAGATAGACCAGATCTTTTTCTTTCCGTTGAATTAGTCAGATAAGGCCCTGTCAATAATTTAGTCTAGTCACGTATTTAGCACGGAAAATTATACTGCAATCCTCGTATTTTGACCAGGGAAAAACAATTTTCCACTTGTTTGAAGCATGGAAAAAAGTCATTTAAAATGTTGCTAGCTAGTAAAACATCATATTTACAACTTTTCCGAGAAGTTACCCAGATGAAACCCTAACTTGAGACTCTTGAATACCATTTTCAAAATTTAATCGCAACTAAATATTCAAAATGCTAAGCTCTATAAGCTTGTGTCTCTAATAATTTTATGATGCTCGGTTAAAAATTTATTTTGCTTGAATTTTTTTACACCAATAAAATGACAAATCTTTGCCAAAATATCAGTGTTGAACATTTGATTTGACTGAAAATAAGTAAATTATCGTTTTTCCAAGGTTGAATAACACTGAAATAGTATAATCATTGAAATAAAATTTTTTTAATCAGTATCCTAAGAATACCTCTAGGCAGGCCCGTAGCTACATTGGGGCGAAAGGGGGCGTTCGACCCCCCCAAAAAAAACTAGGGGGCCTTATTTATATACAAATGTTCAAAATAGTCAACCGACATGAGAAGATTAACCTAGTGAAAGGAGAAGAGTGGTTTCAAAGTGGAATGTTTTGCCGCAAAGTGTTGTCAACGCAGAAACAGTTAATGGCTTTAAAGCGGGTATCGACAGAGAAGTGTATGGTATGGAACGAAGAAAGAAAATAAAGACTACCACAGCTCTTATAGAGCTAAATGCCGAAAGGCGTTAGTATAGATATCTATACTGCAGTCTCAACACTACTACTACTACTACTTTCTTTGGAGCCAAATGTACTTGACCATGAATTTCTAACACATGTACTAGATAAATAAGACCCCCAAATTGGATCGTAGTCTTAAGGACTATTATTTTTTTAAATCGATGTAATGTCCCTTTAACAGTCCATTACAAAACCCGTAAATATTTGGTTATCCACGCAAATAACAATCTTGAAGCTTTTTCGTTACTTTTACTATAAAAAGTTCAAAGTTAATCGAAATTTTTGAAAAATCTAAAACATGGGCATATGTTCTATATTGCTGATTTATTTTTTCAATTGCTACAAAAATTTCTATTTTGCTTTCCCTATTTAAAATAGATTTTTTTCAATTGTTCTAACAAATTATCTCTTTTTCTAGATTCTTAAAAATTCTAAAACAGTCTTGAATACCTTTTAATTTAAATTACAAATCTATTAATCTAAATTTATAAAAAAAAATATTTTTTTTTGATAAATAAAACTGCTTAATCGATTGTTATGAAATCAACTTTATTAAAAAAAAAATTGAAACAAATATATTTAACTTATGCGAGTTTATGAGTACTAATTTACGATAGATAAGCAAATAAATCCAATTAAAAATCTTATTTGAAAAAAAAATATTCAATATTATTTATGGTATTAAAAATTAAAAAAACAAACAAACTAGAGATTAAATAAATACATGAAACAAAAATAAATCTTATTTAACTTTTTTTGCTTGGAGGGAAGACTTTATTTTTTAAAGTTTTCTCCAAAATACCTTCGTGTTTTTAAAAGATTTATTACTTGTACAAGTGTTGATTAAAACTGGTAGATATTAAATATAAAACAAAAGTAAATAACTTTGGAGAATATCATTTTGTTTGATATTACCGAGATAAACCTGAAAGTACCTCGAGGAAAAAAAATTAAAAATTATTAAATTAATCATTTGCAAACATTTTTGATGAACTTTTTTTACTTGTTTCTCTTTATAAACAATCGATAACATTTGTTTTTTTTTTGTTGCGTCTAAAATTAATAAAAATTTGGATTAATTTAGATGTAGTTAATACGTTGCTAGTTAATTAGCTTTATAAATTTTTGAAATCTTAATTATATGATTAATATGTTGCACTCAAAGTCCTTAAACTTTGATTCTTCTTCTAATTTCAAATTTATGGTTTGCCAGCTTGAATCTGAATCAGAAATTTTTGGTCAAATTTAAACATGTTAACCATGATGTAACCCTTTTGGAAGCTTAACATTTTGTTTCTCTCTTCTCATCATTGGTAAGATAAGCTAGATATTTTTAAAATTTTAAAAATACCGTAAACCTCCGCTAATTACCACGGGCTAAATTTTGAAAAATCGTTTTTGAAGCCTGGGTCAAAAATTTTTTGGTTCAGGTTACAAATTTTTGGTCTATTTTAAGACCAAAACATTCTTTTGAATAAAAACGGTTTTGAATGAGAGGTGTAACAATAGAGATTTACCGTAAATTCTCGCAAATTATCTCTGGGGTTTAATGCAGAAAGTCTATTTTAAACGGGAAAAATCGTTTGACGCATAGATTTTTTTTTTTACAGTATAAAAAAAACTTTTGTAGAATAAACAAAAATTTATTTATCACAGTATAAAGAAATTATTTTTATAGAATAAAAACAAAAATCATAGAATAGAAATAATCATTATCGCATAAATTCCATCATTTACAGAATAAAAATTAATAAACGAAGTATAAGTATCAGTTTTAGCCTTTTCTAGAGCAAGCTTATCTTTTGATGGACGAACTATTTTAATTTTTATGGGCTCATTGGATTCAATTTCTAAATTATTCACAGCTTTTATTTTTTTTGGCGACCTCAACTTCTCTTAACATGCTCAACTGGCTCAGTTGTTTCAACAATATCTGGTTCATTATCTCGAGCATTGTCAAGGAGTGGTTCAAAGTATACTAGTTCAACATTATCCGGATCTTTTTCTTGTATAATTTATTTCTTAATGGACGGGATCTTTAATAAATACTTTATTCTAGTTAAATTCTTTTTAAATTTTTTTCTTATTATACTTTAGAAGTAAAATTATTATGCGATTTTGAATGTTTTTATTCTTCTGAAAGTCAAAAAAAATTTTATTTATCTATGTTTTAAAATAAATAAAAACAAGCTTGGTCTATCCATTGGTCAGTGCTTAAATATATTGTAGCACATCTCATAAGATTCCATCAAGATTTGGTAATTTTGAAAAAAATTTATTCAAGAAAATGTCAAGAAATGATAAACATAAGATTTCTAACCGTTTCTTTCAGATTCCAGACTTTTAAAAATTGTCTTAAAGATTTTTCAAGAATCTTTTCTAAACCTTATCCTTATAATTTCTTTAAATTTTCTTGAATAAGATTTTTTAAAAACTCACAAATCTTGATTGAATCATTCAAGATCTGTTACTGAACTTGAAAAAATCAATCGTGTCACGAACTTATTAAGATCTTAACTTTAGAATCAGTTCCTTGGTTGATTCTTAATTTATTTTTATTATTATTATTAATCTGCAATGGGTGAACCCGCGGAGCTGACCAACGTAATTAGCTATGACAGATGGTCTCTGGCATTGACTCCATTTATGTGATCATCATAATTGTTTTTGAAGGTATTAACTGATTTTGCATATTTTACTTCATCCGGTAGATCATTCCAAATTGGTATCACTCTACTGGTGAAGAAATTATGAAACAGTACATGACTTGACAAACTGTCTATAATATCTGTTATGTCCGATGTTGCCAGCCGGACAAATTTAAAGCAAGTAGAATTAAAAAAAATGAAATATGTTACAACTCTCATTCAAAACCGTCTTTATTGAAAAGAATGACCTTTAATTCAAATGACCAGTAAATGTCCCTGGTGTTAAACTGATATTAACCTAAACCAAAAAGAGTAAAATAATTGAGGTCAAAAACCTTATTGACATTTTTCTCGATGGGACACCTTGGTTTATAAAGGTCTTTCTGCATTAAATCTTATGGAAAATTTCCGTTGCTTCAAATCATTAGCTTGATTATCTTTCACTCTGAAATACAAATTAAAGCAAATCTGACTTTTGAAAATGTATCACCTAAATGATGCATAAATGCATGTGACTTTAAAATTATCAAATAATGTACATCAAATTTTCTTTGACTCGGTAACATTAATATTTTCGTAGTGGGTTCAAAACATTATGCATTCATTTTATTAATATTTTTGAAAAAAAATAAAAAAGCATCTTTAAAAATCAAAAGGTTTACGATTCCAACCTTCGAATAGCTACAGTAGCCGCTCGCTTTTATCATGCTACAAATCCAAATACAGTGATCTTACACTTGTATCACTAGGTACTTTTATCACTATTACACTTGAATCACTAAAGACTTGAAGAACAGATTTCACTAGACCTAAATGCATTAAAGTTCTGGTTAGTTGTGTCACTAAAAGATATTACTATTTTTAGTTATTTCTCCATAATAATCAAGAACCAATTAACACAGATGTATAAAAAAGCTGTTGACTTGTATCACTTGTTTGTTAATTGTTAATTGTTATACCGAAAATGAAGACGATTATACAAAAACTGATTGTATTAAACGACAAGATATTACAAATTTTTGATGAATGAATAGAAAAATAACTAAAAGATAGCGATTATGTTCTCGACTTATGAATTAAATCCATCATTATTTACATATTAATGAATAATTGGTATATAGGATTAAGTAGATGATTAAACCTTAAAAAATCAGGCATAACCAAGAATCTACTGTAAAACATAATCCTAAATAAATTTTAAATTAACGGCTCGTTACTCGCATATAAAAAGCGTTGCTTCACTATCTTAAATTAAACATAATTTGAATTAAACATATTATTTAATTTTCAACTTCTCAGTTCTATCACATTTTAGTTTAATCACCGGTATTTCGAATGGACAAGTTGGGTGATATAAGTGTAAGATCACTGTATATACCAAAAATTTTCCAATACAACGCTATGTTATTTTGACTTATTTCACAAAATTTGAATAAATAACGTAATTTTCAAAATATTAAACCAAATGCTATTTTTTGATCATATAAATCACAAATATTTCGTATAAAATTTTTTACATTCCTGTTTGAGCGTTAAATTTTATCATATTTCATTCGTTTTATATCATCAATTTTTGCCAAATGAATTGGGTGATTTGAACGAGTGGAAACTGTCTTTTTTTTTGATTCAACTTGACAATTAACAGTGTGCAAAAAAGCCTCAATTTGCAAAATTCTTTTGTTTTATAGTTAGTTAGTTAGTTTACACTGCGTTATAGACAAAGTCTATACCAACGCATTTAAGAGTTTAGACCTTTTTAATTGCTTTGTCAGTAATTGCTTTGTGACATTCCAAATACTTTTTCATCAATAAAACCCTTGAAACTATTTTTTTAGTTTCAAGCACTGCATTTTCAGATAAACCATTCCAAACGGAAGTAACTCGATTTGAGAGAAAATTGTATTCATCAACAAAACCCTTTTTTATTGATCTCACGTACTAATCGTTAATTGTGCTTTCTTCTCAGATTGATTGTGGTTGTTTTAGCGTAATTAATACCATTTATCAAGTTAATTTCTTCAAGACCATTAACTATTTTGTACATTTGTATCAGATCACCTCTTTTGACGTCTGTCTTCTAGGCTAATCAATTTGAAGTAGCAAGGACTAATAGAAAATATGCTTGGAACCTATTCAGAAAATCAAATTTTCTTTTCGCTTAGAGAATTATAACAACCTGTGGAAAAATAAATTCGAGTTAATAATTTTTTTTTTACTTGGAGCACTCTTTTGCTAAATTTTTCATTTTTGATCAACAAAAATTAATAATTGTAAATATTTTGGCTACACCTTGAAGCGAATAATGCTTATTTAAAATGAAATTAAGTCCGGTATTTTTTGAAACTTGATCGACGAATAATCAACTTCTACTAAAAAGCAATTAATTTCTACAGTACATTCCAACACAAAGTTAACAGTACCTCGCTTTATCAGTGTGTACACACTTCAAAACAGAAACCAAAACACGTTCTAGAGCATAAATAGCATGAACAGTTTATAATCTGTTCAGACAATGAGCACATATTGAGCCTGGCGTCGTTACATTTAAATTAGATCAACTGTAAATCACATGTATCCTGATGATATATTTCATAGATTTAAATCAATTTTGCAAACAATTTTATTTCAAACCAAAACTGGATCATAAATCTAAATTGAGTTTAAGATGTACCAAATAATAAGTCGTCCTTATTTTTTCTCTACAAGATTAGATGACGATTATCAAGTGACGTGTAACATATTGATACTAGAATATGCCCGAAGCAAGTCGTGATTATTCAAATCTTTAGCCCAAAAAGTCAAGTCAAGGCGTGGCTAATTCTGGTCCGAAGTATCAATTTTCGTAAATATGATTTGTATCAAAGTAACCTTTATTTTAACAACAAATCTTCACTTATCTCTAGAGAGATTTATAGATGTTAAGACACTTTTTAACTTGATTTTATTGTATCACAGGTCAGGAACAGAACTTAATTCTAGTAGGATTTATTGTTTAGGGTCTTCTTAAATCAAAATTTTTGTGTATTCATTAGATTCGATTGTGGTGAATGCATGTTAACACATAAAGTGTAATATAAATCCATAAAATAGATCAAGTTTTTATTGAAAAAATCCATAAGAGGGTGTGTGTAGAATTTCAAAACGTTCTTTTAATCAAGAAACACAAATCATTAAAATTAACTTTAAATTAAAAGAATTCTATTTGATTGTTTAAAATAAATAATTTTCGATTTTTTTATTTGACTTAAATTTAAAAAAAAGGAGCTAAAAGTCCAAACAAAAAATTCTTTTTAAAAAATAATTATGAATTGAATTACATTTCGGGAGAAATAAATTTTCTCTCTCGAAGCATTTAAAAAAAAATATGATATATTTAAAGGGAATAACAACAACAACAACAACACAATAATTTTATTATAACGGTTACTATTGAATCTTATTGTTAATACTTTGTTTATGTTTAGAATTTTAATGAAAAATTTTATATTTATTTTTTATAATAAGATAACTGACTTTTAAAAAAACAGAACCGTACCAAAAACAAAAATTTTTTAATAATATTTCTTTACACGCGTACTCGATCTTAAAGTTGTTGTTGTTTTTGTTTTTCAAGATTCAGCAAACAGTCGAGATCAAGATAAGATAGAAAATTAGTAAGAAGAATATATTTTTGTTAAGATTTAATTAAAAGCAAGCAATTTTTTTAGTTTAGTTTTTTTTTTTTTCTTGACGCATATTCATTTATTGATTTTTATTCCAATGTGTATGTGTGTGTGTGTATGCTTTTTACAATAACGGTTCCTATTGATATAAAACTTTTGAAAAACATAATAAATTTTCTTATTTGACTGATTCATGACTATGAACGAAACAAAAAAAAAATAAATTCCGGATCTTGTTTGTAATTTTGTTTCGTAATATATTTTTTATTTTATTTTTTTCAAAAAAAGAAGAAAATTTAATGATAATAATTCGATTTTATGCTCCTGATAAATTATTTTTCCTGATAAAAATTTTGCTTCAATTTTTTATTTTGCGTTGTTTTTTTTTTTTTTAGATTTTTTTTATTTCTGTCTTTCATTTTAAAACAAATCAAAAAATAAAATTTTTATTTTTTACATTATCAAACATTAAAAAAATATGAGTTTTAATCTTCTTTCATTAAACCCAATTGATTGAAAATTTAATTCCTCTTCTCTTTTTTTTTTGTTGAGTATATTTTAATTTGATAACAACACAAAAACAAGATACTCAACTATTTATGTCTAATTATGAATTTGAGTTTTAAAATTTCGTACTATCGAATATGACTCTTTTTTAAGGAATAATGTCATTTAAAGATACTAACTATTTTCTGAATGTTTAATGACATTAATTTTATAGGTTCGTGTCTCTAAAAAAAGGTATTCGATTTTTTTCAAAATTAAATTTCTCTTTGGTATTTTCGGTAGGAAAGGATATGACATTCAACATAAGCCAAAATTCGGTCTGGGAACGTACAGTGACGTAACCAGACACTTTTGGATAGCTGTTATTAATAAAGTTCCATTAATGGTCCTAACTAGACTATAATTGAAAATCTCTTTCAACTATTCCTTCGTAAGAATCGTATTTGGTAATTGATTTAAGAGTTAAACCAAGAGGACTATCATTAGAATGAATAAAAAAGGTGAATGCATAGTAATCTTTAGAAAATTTTCGAGTGAAAAAATCCGATACTTTAAGATTTGATAAAAAAGTTAAAAAATCTTCATTAAATTTTTCAGTTGACAAATGAGAATGAGAAAACTGTGAGGGGGCGTCTGCCGTAGTGAACGTAGTGAACAGTTATAGTATAGTAACCGTTCAACAGAGTCATAAGGAATATTATGGAAAAATAATGGGCAAGGAAGAAACCTGTCTTATGCCAATAGCTGAGCCTCGTCTCCATAACGATATAACGGTATATTTTAAAATGGTGTTTAAAATGGTGACCGCCACATTTCACCTCAATGGAGCTACGACGACTGGGAAAGAACATCAAACTGTAACTTGAATCGACATGATAGATGCTGCCATTGACAACAGCTTAAAAATTTACGAAGCAAAATTGAGAAAAATCTAAGAGAAAATAAACACGAAACAAAGGTGTGATCTCCAATTAAAAAAAATTTTCTTGCTCAATTTTGTTGATTAAAAATTTTCTAGGATAAAAAAGGTATGTCGACAAAAAATTTGCACTTTTCAGTTAAACAGTTTACTCTTGACAAATCCATTTTATAGTAATCCCTCATGTTTTGTCTTAAAAAATATCATGGATTTTTATCTGAATGCAAATTCGAAATGTTTTCACAAAAATTATTCTAGTAGAAATCGAAAAGCAAAATTTTTTGTTATTCTAAGTATGTATTAAATAAAAAATAGTCGATAAGTTTTTTTTTTCAATTCAATTGTTTCCAAAAAATTCTATTTAGATTTAAAAACAAGCCCTGAGCAAAATGTTGCTTAGTTTTTAAAAGCAGTCTATCTCGTTAAATCGACCTACGCAAATTTGGAGTACTCTTTCAAACAAAATTTTTTAAACTTTTCTTTTACAAATTGAATTTTAACTCATTAATTCAAATTTCCTCTTTACTTCAAGTTTTCAACAAAATGAGTCAGTTTGACGAAGTTTAAATAGTTTTCCGTTTTGAAAAAATAAAGATTAATTATTTTTGTTAATTCAGCGATGTTGATAGACTCGATTTACCAAATCATCTTCATAACCCTATCCCCATTTTTAGAAATTATTTTCTCAACTCATAACAAAAAAAAAAACTTGATTTGAAATTTGAATTATACAACACACCTTTTTAGCCTGATTTTGTTTTTAGCTTAGTTCTAGCTAAAACGATTGTTTTTTAATTTAAGATTAGAATTTAAGGTCTTTTTCTGAAATGAATTTTTTTTTTATCTCGTTTAACAAAAAAACTAATTTTAGATTTTTTTCTCAAATTATTTTCAGTAGATTTTAAAGAGAGTGAATTAAGCAAAATAATAATAATTTAAGCTCGATATAATAAATTTCAATGTAAATTTTAATTAGTTAGAATTGTTGGAAAATTTCGTTTTTAGAAAAAAACAAAATCGAAGGTAGAATGGGTGTATTTTAGAACCCTTATTTATAATATCTTAATTCACTAAAATTATATTTCAACAAGTTCTTCTTTATTTTTCAATTAGCAAAAAAACACAAAATCTTTTTTTTTTAATAAGGACGAGAATCACAGTATTACACTTAACGTAAAAAAATTTATAATTTTTGAAAGGCAAAGCATGTGACCATATCAAGGGCAAGTTATTGAACAAAATTAGAGCACTTTTTTTCTAGAATAATTCATTCTTTAAAATTAAAACGAGCTCTTTTTTGACTGTGTGTGTGCTATTTACCTAATTTTCTTAACAACCAATTAAAGTTTAAGACATTCTAAATAGCTAGATCGCTCAATAATACTATTCCTATTGAATGTCGTACAATTGTTAAGCGGTATATTTCACATATCGATTTTTTTTTCATGTTGAATTTCAAAATTTTCCTAAATAATTAATAAAACGAACATTTTTTGTTTCAAATGAATTAACAAAATTGTTAAAATTTTGTAATTTTTTTCTTTCAAATATTAAATTAGCCTATTTCAATATTTTAATGGCGTCTGTCGAGCTGTTAAGAAGAAATTCAATAGAATTATTTCTATTTAAATTAATAAAAAAAAAGCCTTAGTAAAACAGCTTCAATGAACCCTTTTTTTTAATGAAATTGTTTTGTGATTAGACAAAGCTGTATTTTGAAATATTTTTTTTTCTTTTTCTAGAAAAACAGTAGTTGCCAAATTTAGTCAAAACATTTATGAATTTTTATAAAAATCTGTTTTTAAAATATATTTTTTTTTTCTGCGAGTAGATTAGTATATAATTTTCATTTATGAAAATATACATGTTTTACCTTTTAGGAATTTTAATTAAATTTTTTTGTTGTTAACGATTAGTTGAGCAGAATTTGTTTGAAACTAAGCTTTTTGCTGATAAGGTCCACCAAGCCATTAAACCCTAGTTTCTACTAAAAGTTTCATCTTTAAACCATGTGAAAATCTCTAGGGACATAGTTTTCATCATAATCTCCAGAACTTACTTATATTTTTTGAAAAAATTATTTTTTTTCGGAAAATTAAGGGTTACATCTTTATAGAGAATATCACAAATTTTTAACATATATATTCTTAGATAATTTTAGATTAAATTTTCATCAGTTGAAGCTTTTTGAAAAAGTAGCTACAACTACTAAGGTTGTGGAACTTTAAAAAAATTAAATCAATAATTTTATGCGCTTTTAGAACTTTGACCTTTTGAGTTAGACACATAAAATAACTATTGGTGTGGAAAATTCACAGACATATGAACCCATTTACCACTGTATTTTAAGGTTTTGGATGAGTATGAGTTACCCGAAAATCTCAGGTTTTGGGCTCGGGTAGAGTATAGATTACCCAGAAAGTTTGGATTCCAGGTATGGGTATGGGTAAAGCCTTAAAAATTTCATAAAAATAAACAACCCTTTCCAAATCAAGATACGCCAGACTCTACCGTTCAAGATTTTCTTGCATTTAATTTTCCATTTTAATGTCTTCTCTGGCCAAAATCCAAGACAGAATAAGAAAATGTCCAATAAATTCAGTAACCAGATGGTCATCGGATATTTTTTTTGAAAAGGAGGAAAGGAGATCATTTGTTACTCTTATGTTAATAAACTGTATTCGATCGATAAGAAAAGGATGTCCCGAAACGACACACTTTATTTACCTGTTTAATTTTTCATTTTTATTTGTGTAACACATACCAATATGGTTATGTAATTCTCGATCTAGTTTAACTTGTACATTCAAGGTCTTAAGAAATAAACTTTAAAAAAAAACATTTGCTAGATACCAGTTTCTTAGGTAAGAAATTTTTTTTTTGAATTCAATTATTTCAAAAAATTTAGCCTGGAGCCTTCAATTATTTTATTTTGTTGATTTAATTTAAAAATTTTTATTCTTTAGACTTTTCGAAATAAGAAACTACAAATAACAGAGAAAATTATCGAATAGAAATTATTATATTTTTCATTTTATGGTCCATACACATATGCAGCAATGAAGGATGCTCGTCCATTAGAAGAATACACAATATCGTTTACTTGTTTTTATAAGTGTACATTATTACAATATAAGAGAAGACTTCGTCGTCGTCGTTCTAATTAAAAAATAAAAAGTAAAATAAAATTGCATTATTTTAAAATTATCAAATACAAGCTAAAACAAGCTCGAACATAGAAAAAAAAAATTAAAATTTTAAACAAATTTAAAACTAAAGTCAGTTTTTATTTTTTTTAAATAAAACAGCTATCATATTTCAAAAATAATAAAATAATGAAATCAACGCTCAACAAAGCTAACAATAATCCAATACAAAATGTTAATGCATCAAATAATTCCGAATCAATTACAACAACAACAACAACTAATCTTACAAATGTATCATCAACAGGTGATGATTCACAAGATGAATCAACCGAAGGAAATATACGTAAATCTCAAGATTCAATTGAATCAAGTAATGAAGATGATAGTTCAAGTTTAACGGAAAAAAAGCAAAGTACTTTTTTTGAAAAACTTAACTATGATTATGATGGTCAAGTTGAAAGTATTGCTGACAAAGCAACTGATCTAATATCAAAAAATTCATTTTTCAATTGTGGAATTTACCAATTTATTTCGTTTGTTTTTGTTTCAATTGCATGGACTGTTGGCAATGGTTGGTATGCATACGTAAGTGTTTTCACTGGTTATACACCTGAACATGAATGTGACTATGAATCAATGGGTAATTACACTCAATATGTAAACGATACCAAGTGTCAAGTTTGGGACCCATTATTAAAACAATCAATTAAATGTACAAAATGGAAATATGATACATCTCAAATGATCTCAACAATTATAACAGAATACAATTTTGTATGCGACAAGAATTACTATTTTGAGCTAGCATATTCACTCGAACAAATCGGTTATATTGTCGGTACATTAATATTTAGTTTCATTGCCGATATAGTTGGACGTAAACCAGTTTTAATAAGTGTTTTAATGAGTATGTCAGTGTTTGGTCTTATTCAATATTTAGTCTCAAATTTCATTATTTTTATGATTATTGGATTCATTATAAACTCTTTGGCATGTGGTTTAGAAGCTGTTTGTGTAACTCTGGTCCTTGAAATGTTTTCAACAAGTAAGAGAACAATATTTGGCATAGGTATTGAAGTAGTATGGGTAATAGTTTTGGCGTCTATGGCACCCTTAGCCTATTCAATTAAGCTATGGAGAGAAATTCGCCTGGTTATTTTCATAGTCTTGGCTTTTTTGGCTTTAATAAGCCATTTTTTTGTCCAAGAAAGTATAAGATGGTTAATAAGTATGTCGCGATTGGAAAAAACAAGCAGAATAATAGATAGAATAAGCGCTTTTAATCGTTCAAATAAGAAAAACAAAGACTACATTTTTGAAAAAGAACAACTAAATCATGTTTTTAATGAGCTAGATTTGTATAATAAAATGGTTCGTAATGTTGGAAAAAATTTGAATAAAGAAGCTAGTAGATCTAATGTTTTAACATTAAACTCGGTTATTACGGACGATTCCAATAATAATATTATCAATACACCCACAGAGGCTTCTCTAAAATTTAGAACAAACGATACCATTTGGGATATTGTGAAGACTAAAAAATTCCGAACTTATGTTCTTATCATGTCATTAAATTGGTAAGTAAAAAATTATAAATTATAACACGATATTCTTTAATACAATCGTTTCTTTCATTCTAAATTTCTCAATTAAAAGGATTATCTCCTTTAGGATCCAAATTTACATAAAACAGCTGAAGCTCTCTTCTCAAATTTTGACCTTTACATTAACGTCAAGCATTTAATAAAGCCCAAGAATGAGCTAAGGCATCGTATACTTCTGTTTCATTTGTGAGAGCAACACTGCTCAAAATTAAAAATATTAACCTACTTCTACGTTATTTCTTTTGTAGCCTACTGAAATTGGGGGCATTCATGAGGACTGTAAACTTATTTTTGGACATGTATGTGAATATACATATCTGTATTTCGTATACAGACCAAATGAAATTTTGCATAGACAGCATAATATGGTCTTAACTATTCAGATCCTAAGAGGTTATCAATTTTTTTATATATTTATCTGCTCCGATCTTTTTGTTTTAAATTCTGTACACGCCAACATGGTTTGCTTTTTGCTTTGATATTAGTTTAGGCTGAATATCGCGTCAAAGACAACCAAACTAAAAATGGCGTTTTTTACCGAGTATTAATCCAAAAAACGGCATTATATTCTGAAAATTTGCGAATATTCGTTTTCAGCGCCCGTGAAAATTCCGAAATGATCCGATTATTAAAAAAAAATTACCTCACTATCCCTCAAATATGAACCCCTACTGTTGCAGTCACGTTCACCTTCGGTTAAGTTTTTTCATATGTGTCGATTATAGACTTAATTGAAGACCTTGACTCGATACATAAGTTAACATTAAAATTAGTTCAATAAAATAATTATTTCGATGAGTGTGGGTTTATGGTGCGTTCCCCTTTAAACATAAACAGAAAACAGAAAATTCTTGATGGAATAAACAAAATGAAACGATGAAACATGAACGAAAACAACAAGATTTTTAGAACAAAAAACATGTTCGAAAATTTTCAAACACGTGTTTAAACATTTTTTAACATGATGTTAACTTATTTCTGCTTTGTACTGTATTTTACGATAATTACGGTAAATTTTTGTATTTTAACCTGATTTAAGGTAAACTAATCGTGTCATAGTATCTTAATAAGTCAGACCTATTAAAATGAAGCTTTAATTGAACGCCAAAATTCCCACTTATTGTCATTCGGATTTACTGCGAACGGAAATTATTTTTCCAAAACTGGTAAAAAAGCCTATGCAACAGGATTAAGGATAGAAGTGTCTGTTTTCCCTTATCGTTTAAAGCTGGTCAATCAGTTCAAGTTTTCTCTTACAAAGTTTTCAAAAATTTTTTTATCTATTTTTAAGGTTTGCAACAGCATTGGTCTATGATGGCTTGACATATATGAATAATTACATTGGAGAAAATATCTACATCAACTGGATCTCAATGAATTTAATTGAACTTCCAGCTCAATTTTTTTGTTACTATATCATTTCAAGATATGGCAGAAGATTAACAGTTTCATTAACATTAATACTTGCTGGGATTATTTTACTCGGAACCTTTATCGAATCAATAGAAGCTTTTAATGAAATGGGCTGGATTAAGCTAATGCTTTTTATTTTAGCTAAATTCATCATAACTCAATCGTATTCAGGTGTAATTCTACATGCCCCTGAGCTATTCCCTACTAACCTAAGAAGCTTTGGATACGGTATTTGTCTTTTTTCAGGTAAAATAACATCTGTAATCTCTCCTATTATATCAATCTATTTGAGTAAAATAAAACCCGATTTACCCGCAATCATTTACGGAAGTATCTCCATAGTTTGTGGAATAGTATCCCTATATGTGCCAGAAACTTTAAATCGCCCATTGCCAAACAGTATTGATGACGTTCTAAAATGGCCTAGAAACTTAACCAAAGAAGAATGGAAAGTAGTTAAAGAAATGAATAAAATTGATTTTTCAAAATTGTGTTGTAAAAATAAAAATGAAACAAGTTCATCAGCTAAACAAGCATTGAATCAAAATGAACAAAACACTCAGAATATAATAATCCATAAATCAAATACATTACCATCATTGATTTCAGAAAAATCAGACAAATTAATCGAGTCCAAATTAAAACCACACTTAAATATTCATTTTAATTCATCATCATCGTCTCTTTCAGGCGAATTAGACGTAAATGATGATGGTAAAAAAAATCATGTGATTGTAATATAAACCCTATAAATTTTTTTTTTTTTTTTTATAATTTCCATTATTAATTTATTCACTATGAAAATATTCCTTTTTTTTTAAATGCTTTAATGCCTTACTTATTTCGTTTGATTTTTTTTAAACGTAATTTTATTTTTAGTAAACAATTAATAAAATTTTATAAAAATGATTTTTTTTTTCTTTTAGTAATGGATAATTTAGTCTCAATTTGTCGTGTTATTCCATGTTTTTATTTTATAGAAATTTTTTGGTTTTGTTTTAAAAATTTTCAATCAAATTTAATTAAGTCATTTTTGACATTTATTTGTTTTAAAAAATCTCGAACATACCTCGATGAATATTGATTTGAAAAACAAATCTAATTTTTTTTTATTTAAATAAAATCATTATCAGTGATGAATGTTTGAAGTATAAATTTTTGTATTTTTCGATTTAAATTCTTTAAAAAACTGAAACAAAAACTTCGGGTTCCATCCTATACCAATGTAAAGTTTTGTGAAAAATGAAACTTGACCTGTTTTGAAAATTTAGAATACACTGTATTACAAAAAACGGTTGAATGTTACTAACCATGAACCCTGAATTAAGGTCATCTCGCACTAAAGTCATACCACAATTAAGTAATATTCTGGTATAGTCACTAGTTTTAGTTTTTAAAAGAACAGATTTCCAATAAGTATTTTAATGTTAAATACAGTTTGAAAATGTAACATGAGTTAGTAATATAAAGATCAGCTTAACAAAGTGCCATATTAATATCTCATATTAAGGTCACATCTACTAGCAACGTATATGAAAATTAACGCTCGATTTTAGTGACATGTCACTAACGGTTTTGGCTGAGAGAAAATTTTATCTTTGAGCTTATTTTTTCTCATTTAATGTTAAAAATATGCAGCTATTTGTAACACGCTTAAAAGATGGACGATTTTGAGTTGAATGCTAATATTTAAGAACCAAATTTGAGACTCGAGTCTCGCGTTTGGTTCATTTGGTTGATGGACTCCTAAAGATCGTTCTTTAGGAGTCCATCAAGATCTCGAAGAAATGTCACTTGTTAAACTTGTCACATGTCACTATAACCGAATATCCTTTATAGTAACATGTCGAGCAACTACGTTAGCAATTAATGTTCATTTGTTTTTGTTCTCTCTAGTTTGGCCGAAAGAGTACAGTCCCGGAAATTAAGTTGTCACATGATGTCAGCTGACCTCGTCTGATGTCATCTGGTATCATCTGATATCAGTTTCCATTAATATCCGTTGGTAATTCATAATGTTTATAATTCTTCTAATGATTTTATCTGATAAATTGTGACAAGTTAATTTCCGGTACTGTAATAACGAATAAATATGGCCAATGTTAGTTAATTTAAATGAAAGATAATCTATGACTAAAATTTTACTTGAATAAACATATTTTACTTCTCAACCTTACTTAAATAAACACGAAAAATGCAGTACTCATCGTTTTATTAAACACGATAATCTCGCTAAATGAATCCTATTCTCTAGCTCTGTTAAAAGTTATAAATTTAAAGACGATAAGAAAAAAGTAAGCTTTTAGAAACTTCGCCTGAAAAACTTATTTGGATTGTTCTTGCCTTCATATTTTAAGTTTATTTTTATTCAATGTAAACAAAAGTAAGTCAGTAAGGTTTTGAAAAGGACGATCTGTTTTCGCCATCTACCCTTGATATATAAATCAAAATTATAAATCTACATTTTTGATGAGGTATGTGAGATGATGCTTTTTTTTATGGTTTAACACTGTCTCACGTGGACTTTAGTAATTTCGAAATAATTTAATCTTGAATGATATGCAGTATCAGTCTGACGAAAGATAGTCATTCACCTGTTTCTCTGTTCATCGTGTATGAACAATCCTCGATTAAAACCTATAAGAGATTAGGTGTATAAGAGATGTAAATTTAAAATACATTAAATGGGAATACCACCGTTCAGTGGGTAGTAGCTTCACAAAATTTGTATGTTTTTTCTTAAATAATTTAATGAAAATTGATTAAGATATATAAGGCGCACACCAGTACTAAGCGTAACAAGCCTGACAAAAATGCTAAATTTAATTAAATATCGAATCTAAATTATAACCCTGGTCATTCAAAACTTCCAATCGTCACGAACGAACGTTCATGAGCGTAGCAATTTAGCAGCGATTAGATCCTATTATAAAACGGTTCGGTTCTGGAATTCTTCGAATAAATTTAGCTAGATTAAAGTAAGTCTACTGTAAAGTTATGATGCTTTGATACTGATCTTTTTCTCAATCCACTTTTTGTTATTACAGTTACAACAAAAATTTTAAGACATTTTATACCAACACTAATTTTCCAAATAAATTATTTTTTAATATTTATTGTAGCATGCGGAAATTTCGAATTTCCTGAAAAAATTTAATCTGATTTATTTGTTCGCATTTATTCGTTAGGGTGCTTAAATTGATAGATTTGCAATTAAAGTTAATTTTTCAGATATTTTGGAAACGATACGGGTTTTCTTCAACTTTGAACCTTTCTCGTTTCAGGAGATCACGCTTAAAGTACAAAAATCCTGCCGATAAATTAAGAGAATCTTTCAAATCGACCAAATTTAGTTGATTTTTTTGGAAGTTATTTTTAGTTGGAGATAGGTTTTGAAATAACAGTGAACCTTATTTAATTATTTTTTCAAAAATGATTTATCAAGCTTTTTCATTAATTTTTGAAGATAAAAATTATTTTTTTCTCAATTTTTTTGTTGTTGCCTGAACAATTATTTTTGACTTTAAAAAAAACCCAGACACTTTTTCAATGTTTTTTAGTTTTCGATTTAGAGTTTTTTTTTTAAAGTTTGCTCAACCCAGGCAAAATTTAAATTTTCTTTTATTCAATTGGATTTATTCCCATCGAATAAAAAATAACAGAAAAAGAATTCATCGTCAAACAATTTGATTCTATTCAAGCATATTCAATCAATCTATTCAAAACTTAGAAATAATCACAAATTCTTGTTTTCAGCTTTTTTTTATTTCTAAAAACGATCGAGGAAATTTTAAAATTTTAATTCATTAATATTATCATATTAAACCCTGGTATTGAAAAAAAAATAATAATCAAGCAATAATGCATGGGTTTGCTGTTAATTGAGATTTTTTTGCTAAGCCATTTACTTAAATCAAAATTTTTTTTATAAAATGTAATAGATAATTAGCGTATGTAAATTTTTTTCAAAATTCGATTTTTTTTTTGATGGGCTGGGTTTTAATTTTCTTAATTTAAATATAATTGATTTTATTATTAAAAATTTAGCTTTAAACCATCGACCGTTTAACGTTGACTTTCAATATGTGCTAATACATGGTAATATCAGTATAGTACAAAGCTGAAATAAGGCAACAGTATGTTTGTTTTTTTTTTGAACACGTTTTGAAAATAAACAAACAAACATTTTAAACATTAAACTATGTTCTATGTTTAGGGACTGGATTTTTATTTTATTTTTTTTTCTCATAAGCGGTTTAATTGAAACATCAATTATTCCTTTTAATAACAAAATAAGGGATTGTGAGAGAAGAAAAAAAACATTTTTCTGTTCATGTTTAAACAATGTTCAGTTTTTGTTTGTTTTTTTTGTTGCTTTATTTCAGCTTTGTACTGTATCAAGTCAAGAAATGGAAAGTTTTTTTTATCAAATGTTCTAAAATATAAGATTTTTAACATTCAATCTTAAATTAAAATTTCCGATTTTAATAGCTCTTTTAAAAATTAAATACACCAAAAGTACTTAATAAATTTCTTTTATTTTCAAGATTTTTCAAATTTTTTTCGGAAATTTTTGTTCTACCCAATTAATATTTTATAAATAAAAAATAATTGCATAACTAAACATTATACAACAGGTTTTATATTAAAAGGTATTTTCACATGACCCAAATCGTGAATTTTCTACCGTAAATATTTGTTTTTTAACGCGGCACTAAAATCCCGAAAATTTGGTTTTTAATCCCTACCAAACTTGATTTTTTCTGCCAAATTATTTTCTCATTTTATTACTTTTGGGTCGAAGAAGCTTCACGTATAGAAAAAGGTTTGTATGAAGATTTTTTTGGGGGAAAAATTAATTTTTTTTGAAGCACTAAAAACAAATTTTCGGGGTTTTAGTGCCGCGTTAAAAAACAAATATTTACGGTAACTCAAAATTCACATTTTAAAATTTCTGCCATATTAAAGATCCGCCAATTTCCGGATTTTATGATCGACTATTTAATTTTGTTTCTTTTGAAATTAAGAGCTAAGCTCTAGGGCTTAGGGTCCGGTCTCAAGACTCTTAAAATCAAAAGCACAGCTTAAATCTTTAGAATACTGATGAATCACCATTTTCCGTCCAACAAAAGCCAGTTCAGGAGACACATTTTCTGGTAAAACTTTTTATAATCTTTCTTGCTACGACTAGAGTTTAGCTCTGAGACCTTTGTTTCGGATTACAAAACAAATTAAGAAAACACTTAAAAAAACTAATGGACTACCACTTTCTCACGAAACCAAATGCCAAGCAGATACCGGGTTCGGATTTTCTTCGTAAATTTTAATTGTTCTTTCTTGTAATAACGATGCTTCTTTCTTGGGCGGAAAAGTGGTAATCAGTTTTGTAGGTGTTTTGAACGATTATGTAGCCCGAATCGAAAAACTAGCGCTTAGCTTTCAGGTTCTTTCGTCGAACGGAAATTTGTTGTTAAAGGAGAATTTGTGGTTTAAGTATAAATTTATGTAGATTCTATTGTGTAGGAGTACATAAATTTCATAATCTTAGAGTTCCTAGTTTTCAATGTAAGGTATTACGATATATCATAAACAAGATTTAAATTAAATCTAGCGATTAAAAAAAATTTTAAATTTTCCTCACTCTTTTCAATTTAACCGGAATTCTGGCAACAATCAACCGGATTAGCTTACTGATACAGATGATTTAAAAAATATAAAACCCTAATTGATTTTAATCAATTGAAAGTTAAAATAAAAAATATATTTATAATGAAATTTAACTTCCTTTTTAACTGAATAATATTTAATTTCAAATCAATTTAAATTGAAGATAAAGAAAGATTAAGTCTATCGATTATGAATAAACGTCATCCCTCAAGGGCTCTTTTTTTTAGAATTGATACCTGCTTGAGGAAAACAAAATTTTAAAAACACAATTATCTACTGGGTAAGGATTTTAAAAATGTTCAGCCTTAAATAAATTATTATCGAAAATTCTTTGAATAAAAATTCGAAAAAAATTTTTTTTTAACCTGTTGTTTAAATGAGAATGGTTTTTTTGTTTGGTTTGTTTAAGTAATTATGATTCTAGGTACCTTAGATCTAAATAATGCAAATTGGAATGTTAAATCTTGTAGTTTTCAACATATACCTGAAAAAAAATATTAATTTGATAAATTATATTTTAATCTAATCTAACCCTTTGTGTCATGAAATATTTTAGTAGAATTTAAGTCATTCAAAAGAGATCATTTTAAGGATCTTACTTGTTTTTTTGCATTTGACAAAATGATTAATCATCATTTCAATCCAAAAAACGACTTAGGGAAATCTTGTTCATTTCCGAATCTTTTTTGTTTCTAAAATCAATTAGGTTTTTTTTCACCATGACCATTTTTAAACAAGTAAATTTTATTTTTTTTTTTGTGAATGATCCCCACAAATGAATTCTTATGACCATCAGGAACAAAAAACAAACATCCGAATATTTGACGCGACTAATACACCAATCAAATTGTTTTTTCGTCTTAATAAAGCGGGGTTTTACTTTACGTCGTTAAACTGAGTGTGCTAAGTTTCATTCTTAAGTGCTTTGAAATACTATCCGATCTATGCTAAAGATTATGTGGTTACCCCAATTCCAAGTACAAGATCTCTAAACTTAACTAAAACGATTTCATAGTGGATCAACTTAGTAAGTACAGCTACAAGTACGAGGACTATTATAATTTCAAATGCGAAGGAAAATAGCTGTGATTGCAAGTATTTAGTGAAATAGGGTTATTTTTATCAACAACTAGCGTTAAAAAGTTATTGAGTAAAGATGAGTTTGTCAATAAATCAAAAAAAAAGAGGCCCAAAATTTCAGGGAATTGTTACACAAGAAAGCAAAGTAACTAGAGTAATAATAATTAAATAAAAATTTAGAAATTATTTTAATAGATCAATTTTTCTTTAAAATTATTGATAAATTAAATTTTAAGGTGAATTTGCGCTGAAGAGATTCGTGCATGTGTGAATGGATAAGTTTTTTTTTGTGCCGAAGAGATTTTCGTTTGTGTGAGTTAATTATTTCCGAGTTTTATTTTTGTTGGTGAACAATTCAGAAGTTCATCTTTACAGAGAAATATGGCTATAACGCTATTCATGAATTTTTCGTCTGCCAAATTTAACAATTGTATACATGCAGTATAAACTATTAGAATCGGATTCTCAGTTTGATCTAAAGTACAAAACCAAGAGTGCTTTTTTCTAATCTCCACATCTGATTCATCGCAGCTTATTAAAGACCAGATGGTCGAAGCTTGTTATAATGGACAATCAGGATAACTGATTATAACCTATACCAATCTGAATCTTTTGTCAAAAACAGAAAATTATGGCGACTCAACAATTCAATCCCACAATCTACTGTAATAACTTGTTAAATAAGATCAACAAAATCTGGTTCTACTTCTAGTGTTCAAAAAAAGTTAAGTTTATAATGCATGTCAGTTAAAATTTATATAAAAAAAGGGATCTTGGATCACGTTATCAAATCTTATTTTCATTTAAAAATCAAAATCTTGTGATGTTAATTTAATTTAAGTTAGAAATTTAAAAAAAAATTTAAGAAAGCTATGAACCAGTACGAGTCGGAAAATTTTAATAAACTTGTAGAGAATTTTGATGTTACGTCAATTGAAAAAGTAAAGATATATCTTAAATCTAAAGAAACCTTGTTTAACCTAAATATTTTAAGTATCTACATGAGCTTATTGATTCATGGACATCAATCGGAAATTTAAAATACGTCAATTACTCAAATTTAATTGAGCTGGATGATTGGTGGAAATTGGATCAAAATTTTAATTATCTTTCAAAAATGTACATTCGTTCCTTGACAGACCATGAGGTATATAAAATTGATCTTAATTATTTTATGCCATAAACATTCTTTTAGGGAAACAAATAATCATTCCGAAGCTAAATTAATTTTGGATCTTCAAAATTGGTCTCATATTTTATTTGTTTTTTTTCTAACAAGATGCTTCTAGTTAAAAAACAAATAATTAATAAGATGCTCAAGTTCATTGTTTAATGTTTGATTATAATACTCAAGAAGGTCCTTTAAGTATTATTTTATTTTGTTTAATTGAGTTATCGAATATTTTAAGTGTGTGTAAACTTATGAAAATGTAATTTAGATATTTAATTGAATTGAATTATTTTTAAAAGAGAAAAATTTTTATTTTTCACTAAGCTCGTATCAACCTTATTTTTATAAAAAGTTAAACTAAAAAAATAAATTTAGATCACAAATAAATTTCAGAAATAATTCGTGTTGGAATATTCTTTAAACAGATTTCTATAAAGTTAAAGCTCGAAAGAATGAAGAATATTTAAATTTTCAATCGATAATTTTAAAGACGCAAGGCAGTCGTCATCTTTAGCTAAATATAATTATGTGTTAAACCATCGGGTCATCTTGAACTGTTACGTTTTGACTTTTGTTTTAAAATACGATTCACTCATTTAAACGATAGTAAGTAAGGTTTCAGAAATTCAAAACGTCCACAGTATCTGAAAAAGTGATGTTTGACCTCAAATTAGGAGAGGCAATTGATTTAAGGGGGTGTACAAAATAATTTTTCCAAACCCTAGAGGTTTAAAGTGTTAAGACCCCTCAAAAACTAAACTTTACTTGAAAACTTTTTGAATTTGAAGGGTACAAATTTAACCCTTTTTCAATTTTTCTTGATAATTCATCTTTGCGGATTACGAATTAAGGTCAAAAATCGTTTTATTAAAAAGTGTGGACGTTTTGCATTTCCGGAATCCTAAATGAATAAATTTATCAACCTTAAAGCGAAAATTTAAACTTTTATGCCAAAGAATAGAAGAGATTTGAACATTTTTGAACACACTCGGTCTTCAATCAAATGTCCGTTTCAATTTTCTGTCTTAAAGTTATGTCATTGCATGTTTAATAATATTACATTAGATACAGTTTTCAAACTAATTTAAGAAATAT
The DNA here is from genome assembly GCA_022207745.1 of Brachionus rubens. Classification (NCBI taxonomy): domain Eukaryota; kingdom Metazoa; phylum Rotifera; class Eurotatoria; order Ploima; family Brachionidae; genus Brachionus; species Brachionus rubens. Next base: position 71,334 of record JAJVHD010000090.1, on the reverse strand, counting down.
ACAGTTAAATCTTGATAAATCGAATTTCGGAAAATCTTTTTGGGACCATACCCCTTTTTTTAAACACTTTTTATGTACATTTCATTTAGAAAACTAAGTCCGGAAAGATTATTATAGGGTTCAAGCTGTTACGATTTACAGTGAGTTGTTTTATTTATTCACTTATATTACTTTTACAGTCGACTCTCCATAATCCGAATAATTGAATAACCGAACAAAATTGACAGCTTTTTCCTATACCTTTAAATCAATTGATTATCCGAATATTTCAATCCGTACAAAGATTTCTTACGGCGATTTCTTTTCAGATTAAGTAGAATGTATGATTTTAGAATTTAAGTTAAAAATAATCTGGAAGGGCAAAAAAGAGGAAATATTTTTATCATCAGTAGTTTCCGAATATAAGAAACACGAAAAAATTTTCGGTTTTAACAAACAGCTTTTTGATAACTTTGCTTATCATGTAGTTAGCTTGAACCAGACTTCGCTTATAACAAATCTTCGGATTTAATAAAATTTTTCCTTTTGCAAATTTTAGTTTTTTACAACCGGAAACTACTGTATTTTTTATCTGAATGTACAATAGAATCAATCGAGAATGGATTTTTAGAGGTTTGTTTCGAAATAATTGGTCTAAGGATAACCATTTAAGTGCTCTAATATCAAGTTAATTATGTTCCTTCGGAAGCTCTATATATCTGCCGACGCCCCTTCGAGGCATATCATGGACTCAATCAGGAGTGACTGGTCATCTGACGCCCTGAGAACTTAATATAAATAATACTTCATTCTTATTTTATTTTCAGCTTTTTCAAATTTAAAATTAATAAAAAAATTAACGATAACTTTTTCTTAAAGAAATTTAAGTTATCTTTTGCAAGATTTTAATTATATTTTAGGAAAGATCTAAATTTCTACCGAATAGAGACTTTCGTATTGAACAAAATGACTTATTTCAAATATGTATGTAAAAAATATTCTCCATATTTATTCGATTGATAAAAAAACGTTGATTTTTTAATTTCGAAAGAGGTAAATTTAGTCTATTTTAAAACAACGTGGTTAAAACACGATTTTTCTCGCGTTTCAATTAAGTTATTAGGAATTAAGATAACTTTTTTTTATGGATTAAGTACAAACAAGTGTATGCTTATCATTCTAAAGCTTTCATTCAGATCTTGAAAATAATCATCTTAATATTTGATCCTTTCGATTATTTTAATAAACAAAATAATTAAAATCAAATAAATCTAACGTTCAAAAATTAAAAATCGATTTTGTTTGCCGCAAAAAAAGAAAATCTCTGAGTTAGATATAAAATATTTCAATAGTAAGATTATTTATTGCAAAGAGTAATTTATCTTTGATACTCATTTATTTGTTTATTATATAATTCTATATCTGTTTTAATTTAATAGCTATAGTTATAATTTTTTTTTCAAGTTTTTAAGTCAAATCGAAGGCACTAAAAACTCTGAATCAATTTTGAAATGTTTCAAAACAAGAAAAAATGATTTAAAAGAAATTTTCCAAAATCAATCATCAACTATGTCCGGTACGTACCTTAAGGACTTTGATTGGACTTTAAAAGTAAAAGTTTTTAATATTTTTTTTTAATTTTTAAAAACCTTTTTTTTTTTTAAACCCTCAAAATAAGCTCACTGCAAGTAGTGATAAATTTTCTAAAATAAATCAATTGTCATGTTCGCTTTCATTCATAACGGAAAAAATGTTTAAAACTAATAACGAAGCTATACAATTCGAAATGAATAAGAATCAATTAGACGAATTAATCCGGACCCTTGAAACAGTTCAAAATGTAAAACAGATTATCTAAATGTACATTTTCAAGAACTATTATAAAATTTAATTTTTTTTTTATTTTCAGAAATTAGACTTGTATCAAATGTTTTGATAATACTTCCTTTTGAAAATCGGCATCCGAAATCCCAGTTTTTTGTCCAATTTTTTAGAAAAATATATCAAAGGAAGATGATTTAAAAACGAACAAAAAAAAATTAAATAAATACCGTTTGTTTATTTTATACAGTTAAATAAACTTCTATTTCCAATCTTATAGAACTAATTCGATGTTTATCTAACAATTACATGCGTCAAAGGTATATTTTCAGCTAATATCCTCAAGTAGTAATAAGCATTAAAGCATCAGCATTAAGCAAACTTAATATGTGTTTTAGAAAATTTTTATTTTTTCAGCTATTTTTTTTACTAATTTCTTCAATTTTTAAGAGAACTTTTAAGAAACTAGTTATTTGGGTTTGCTACAAAACTTTTCACCACAAAATTTCAATCTCTCTAAAAATTTCGGTGTTTGACGTATAAAAATAAAAATTATCGCATAAGAAAAAAAAATTACAGCATAAAATTTTAATAACATGGCATATGATTTTTTTTATTTTCAAAAAATGACAGGTTTCAAATCGTGATATATGAAAAAACTTCCTCTAAGTAACAAATTGGAGCAATAGCTATCCATCATGGTAAAAAACTTTTCGGAAAACTCAATTTTTCAGTTCAAAAAAATGAACTTCTTACCCGAATTATACAAAAATTCCCAAGAAGCTTTCTTCTGTGATATAAAATCGGACATCTAATGAGATTTGTTTGTTACCAAGAAAGGCCACTGTTCTAACACTGGATTGTTATTCTGTCTTCAAATTTAATTTGTATCTTGAGTTATCATAAAAAATTACCTTATGCTTTAAATTACAATTTTATATGCGATTTTAATTGTTTTATATGCGTCAAACACTTTTTTCCATAATTATAGAAAGCTCAGACGTTTCCCAATGATTCGGAAAGCTTCTGAGGCTGCTCTTTTTTATTTCTTGTTCGTGGGTAAAAGTTTAATATTTTTTTATGCGATAACAATGACCTCATTTAGATTTTAGTGACTTATAAATTTCGGAAAGCAGATCTTTCATTTTTGTGATTATTTATCCAATTTTTGTATCCAAATCAAACATACTGGTTACCTATTTCTCTTATTTGCAAATCAGAGTAGGAGCTCTAACAAGTCAATAAGAGAAAACAATAACCAAATTTTATAAAACATTTGCCATGGTAAAGTTCGCCCAATGCAAAACTTCCACGCTAAAACTAGATAAATGAATATCTAGTTTTAGGGAGTCGAAAAAAAAAATTTCAATTTTTGCTCGGAAGGGGTCCTAATTTGGTGGCTTTAGGAAGATTTTCATGCTAAAAAGTTTTCATAAATGGAAAACACACATTCGGGGTCAGATTTAACGAATTCTGATAACGTGGCTATTAATCACTGATTAGTATAATTTTACTAAAAGGACTTATTATCTATATTATCTAAATCAATGACTGATTAATAATCAGTCATTATTTATTGCAAAGAGTAATTTATTTGATACTCATTTATTTGTTTATTATTTAATGAGGCTTCGAATCATTTGGAAAAGTCAGAGAAGTTTTAAATATTTTTTTGGTGAAAAAACTTTTTTGTGGATACTAGGTAGACCGCATACTATAATATCATATTAGAGGAGCTTGATCTAAACATGTACTTATGATTTTTATGGCTCTACTTGACACCCAGAATAAAAAAAACTGTTCAAAGACGCTGCGAGAGCTCCACGAGCTTCGATTTAATCGCATTTTTCTCGTAACTCCATCAACTCCTGTCAAATTTTTTGAATTTCAAATAAGAGGACATCGAGATTTTCAATTCAAGAATATTCTGGCAATATATTATTCACATTTTATAGTTTATTCACAGACTTATTATTCAACTCTAAATAGAATTGTCAGAATAAAATCAAGATATTTTTCAAATCACGCTAAAAATAAAATCTTCATTCGAAAAATTTGTCTGCTTTTTTTTGTAACTTATAATAAAAAGAAAACATGAGAATCTAATCTCAATAGACTACCACAGGAACTCGTTAATTAATCAATTAATGACGCATGTAAAAAAAAATAGGAATACTTTTTTTTAGTTTTTAGAGTGGGATGAATTTATTTCCTACTTGATCCAACAGAATAGCTGAAATTGTTACGTTTGTTTGACAGTCGGATTTTTGTTCAAATTTTTTCGAAGATCAATAGGAAACAAATAATAGAAAAATTTTTCTTAAAAAATTGATTTCTGATACAAGGCATTATATGATGTTCTTAGATAATAACTTCAATATGGATTCCTTTAATTAATATTATCTTCAATTTTTATATTAAAAGTATTCTTGTTCCTACTGTGATACAGGAGAGAAACAATACATTTTTGATTAGAACAATAGTTTTGTAGATTTTAGATGTTCTGGAGCGTTGATATAACTTGAGTTTGTTTCTAAGAGAGTTTATTCCGCTTATTCAAAAAAATAATTAAATACCTCTGAATTTAAAAGTTCTTTTTAAGTTCAAGTTCAAAAAACAAATTTTCTACAGCGAGAGTCTTATATTTGTTTACTCTTTGGTATTATCAAAATTTTTTAAAGCAAGATTTTTCATTTGTTATGTTGTCGGTATCCAACACCAATTATGAAACTTTTTAAATGTTTTTTTTATAAGAGAAGAATAGCAAAATCAAATAATGTTAACAATTAAATGCTTAATTAGTGTGATTTTGAAATCTAATTTATTTCTGCATAAAAACAAAGGTATAGTTTGAATTAAAAAATTGTTTTTGTCTAAAAAATTTGAAAGGTTAGAATAAGAAGTAAATCAGCCAGAGGTGCAAAAATTTTAATCTTAAAATGTGCTTTTAGAATTTGTACCAACCAAATTTATTAAAAATCGTACTCTGACGAGTTCACCGCTATTAACTCATTCTATCGGGACTTTCAATCAATTATTTTAAAATTTAATTCTTTTGAAAAGTGATTTATATTTTTTCGGTGATTTATTAAATAGATATTTTTTCAGAAATTTTTTTTATTAATAATTTGATTTCTTATATTGCTCTCCATGCGAAAAACATAAAAAATATTAATAGCTTCTGACAAAGCAATCAAAATAAGTCATTTAGGTTGTTAATTTTTAATTTGAGGTTTAAACCTCAAATTAAAAATATTTTTCAACTTTCCCTTATTAACTTGTTATCGGTCAGTCCGGGGTTGGCAGTCGATTAATAACCAAATAAACTGTAAATTTTCAAACCAGGTGCATGTATTCAAATTGTACTTTGAGTCTGTTTGAAGGTCATACCCTGAGGACAAAAATGGATTTTGTAGCAACTGAAATCCTTTGAAAGAAAATTAGGTTCTTTAAACGCGGATATATCACCCCTTTCGTTCAAGCATAAAAAGTAATAAAACCAAATAGTGATATAGTTGAATGCATTCCCCCATTATAAATAACCTTCTGTTCCAACATGTCGTGATATTTCCAAGCAATGACTGTATCTAACTGTTTCAGTGTCAAAAATCGACTTTTATGCGTTTTTTGAATACAATGGTGATTTTATAGGTTGATTTTAATAAAATTTTCGATAATATTTTTAGTTTTCAAAACTGGATCTTTTGACATCTCGTACTAAGACTCCTAACGAATTTAGCAGAAAAAATGACTTGTATTTTTTAATTTTACCAAAATTTCCGAAAATTATCGTAAAATTACCTAAAAAACAATTAAATATGGTAAAAATCGGAATTTTTTACTTTTGTGATTTTACGGTATTTTACGTAAATTTTAGTAAAATCCTCCTATACCTATACCTCATATACAGGGGTTGATATGGAAATAAGATAGTATCTTTAAGAAAAAAATTATTATTATTATTAAAAATAATCTGCAACGAGCTTAAGCTCCGGAGCTGGGGTTTTAAAAGAAAAATAATCGTCCAATTAGTCTCGAGAAAAAAAAAAAACAATAAATAAAACTTTTACTAAAATAACTGTCATATTTGTTTTTAAAAACATTAACTGATTCAGAGTTCACCATAACATTAGGAAGTTCATTCCACTGTGGAGCTGTTCGGTTTGTAAAAAGTTGTGCCTTGAAGGACATGCTTTGACAACTTGTCGATACTTTCGCTTGCTACTTCTTGTTGAACTGGAAGGACCGGTTGTTGTCGAATTGGGAGCTTTTATTAATGGGTGATACAAATCGACGATATAAAATTCGTTCTCGATTTTAAATAGTTGGATTAGATTACCTCTTTTTCTTCGTACTTCAAGAGTAGTTAGACCTAATATTCTTAGTCGATCATCCTAACTTTTGTTACGTATACTGGAAACCAATTTTGTAGTCTGCCTTTGTACTTTCTCGATTACTTTGATGTCTTGTTTTTTGAAAGGGTTCCAAGCTACTGCAGCATACTCAAGGTGCGGTCTTACGTACGTCGTGTATAGGATTTTAAATGTTTCCAAATTCCAAGCTGTGAATGATCGTTTTAGTGTGGCCTATGCAAAATAAGCTTTAGACGTCGAGCTTTTTATTTGATCTTCACATTTGAGGTCATTCCTAATGATGATATCAAGATCTCTCTCGGAACGTAGTGGATTCTAAAACATAAGTTGAATTAAGGGAGTTAAAATTTTAATTAAAATAGTCGTTTATGAATATAATTAACAGTAATGGTCCAAGGACTGATCCTTGGGGGACCCCACTAAGAACATCTTTCCAACTCGATTGGAACCAATGGTAAATTTTTTTTGCCTGAATTTTTTAGCAGTCGCTTTTTAGCATCGACTTTTTTGTTTAAAAAAAGGAGCGAAACAAAAAAATTTATATTTTTAGAATAAATAATTTATATTTTTAAAATTATTCAATTTTTTATTATTCTGAATTACTGAATCATTTTTAAATGTATTGGATTTAAGTGGTAAAATATTTTTTTGTCGGATTAACGAGGTTGTTTTTAATGGCTCCACATGGGAACGGTTATGGGAATTCATCGTGGTGTCGACGATTTGAAGTTGCGAATCAATTTTATAAAACCAAAAAACTCAATTTTATTTTTTAAATCCTTAGAAAAAGTACCTATAGTTTTCTTCTTATGCAGAGATATACCTACAAGGTCAACATTACATGTAAAACCTTAATGTAAGATCTGCAAATTTCTGCAACAAAATTGCGAATTTAAATTAAATCTTTTTACATTGTCTGCATTCTGTACTCTGCAAATATATTTAGCAGATTTTACACTAAGGTTTTACATGTAATGTTGACCTTGTAGGTATATCTCTGCATAAGAAGAAAACTTTAGGTACTTTTTCTAAGGATTTTAAAAATAAAATTGAGTTTTTTGATTTTATAAAATTGATTCGCAACTTCAAATCGCCGTGGTGTCGGAAAAACGAGGGTTCCGGATAGTCGTGGGGTCGGATTAACGAGGGAAGACTGTATATAGAAGTACAATTTTTTAAAGTAAGTTTCAATTTAATTTAATTTTAAGTATGTAATGAATTTTTGAAAGAAATAAATGCAAAAGTCAGTCAATTATGATTTCATAATCCTTTAAGTAAAAATCATCAAAAATAAATACAATCAATACCATCTTATTGTATCGAAATAATAAAATATAATTTTTTTTTTCTTTTTGTTTTATTTATTTAATTTTTCTAAACTTAATAATATGAAATATGATTGTTAAGGGAACAAAAAAAAGACTCGTTTAGGGGATCATATCATAAAAATTAATTATTTGTTTTTCGTTTGAGTCTACAGTCAGTTAAACAATAAAATATTTATTAAATTCTTTAGGTGTTATTGGAGAGGGTTTTTTACTCATTTTTTTTAATTTCAAACATTTTAAGAGACTCAGTTATTTTTATATTGGTCTGTGAACAAAATTTTAATTTAAAAATTTATTTAACTCGTTTTCGTCCATGATCATCATTATGGTATCAATTTATTGGTCATTGATCGTCGATTACTTATAGAATTCTTTAAAGTATTATGCTTCATTTTCAACAAATAATCATAAAAATATATCAAATATTTCCGATAAAAATCAACAGTTTTTTAAACAATAGTTTATAGCAAATAATTAAATTTCACGATAGGTTTTTATTGCTTAAAAATCATGATAAAAATACGTCTCTTTTTTTTATTGGGAATTATAAGTTCCCTTTTTAAAGCTTTACTCCAAGACCATTATAACTAGCTTAATATTAGAGTGCAGCCTTTTTTTTATTAAATATTTTTGAAATGTGAATATTCGCTTGAGATCGATTTAGGAATTATGAATCTTTTGTTTTTTTTTTAAATTTTCCATTGGATTTTAACTTCTTATTTTCATAGATTTTCGACAAAAATCGATCGATCAAACTTGTTTTTTTGTGATGTTATAATATAAAATGATTTAGCAGACAATGTGAAGCTCCGAAATAATAAAATTAAAAGAAGTATTACTTAAAAGTGTTTGTTCGGATTGTCATAAAAAAGAAAAATAAATTTTACCAATGGATTGATTCCTTAAAAATTTACTTGTTTGCTTATTAGTATTATTATTGTTGTACAATAACCGCAAGAGACAAGAAAACATATCAAAAGCAAGTTTTTGTTTAAAAGAAATTCAACAAAAAAATTTAATAAGAAAAAATTATTTTTTTAGTCAAATTTGTTTGATCCGATTTTTCAAAAAAAAATTCCAAACCGAAATTTTTTAATTGTAACTTTTTCCTTTTTAGAGGCCAATCTCAATAATCCGAAATTTCCGCTAAACTAGGTTTATTTGCTATCCATGAATATAAAAACTTACAATTTGGGATGTAGTTAATATTTCGTCGTTTAGCTTTCTTTGTTGAATCAAGAAGAGACTTCGATGAACCAAAAATAGATCTCAACCACTTACTGTTTCAAAAAATTCCAACATGGTGAAAACGCTTAAAATATTCCGACGTAATGTTGGAAAATCGGCACTCAAACACATTGGGGATCATAGGTAAGGAATTATTAAAAAATCAGGATTGTTTATGATAACGACTTCGTAATCGATGAACTGAAAATTAGCTCGAGTGAGCAGAATGATAATCTCATTCTTTTTATTTCTCTTATTAATTTCCTTGTTTATTCCGGGTAATTTGAGAAATCATGAAATTAGCGATTTTTGAGCTCAAATTTTAGTTCAAAAATTTAAATAAATAAACACCGAATTCATGATCTTAGACCTCGATAATGGTATTTAATATCATCGGATCACGCATAGATAACGTTGTTCAGAGTTTGGGTTTTATGATATCTTTATTTAATTAAATAGAACAGTTAGTGGCACATACGTAGAATTGTACCTATGAATTGAAATATTTAAGAGCTACTGTTAGTGTTGGCAGTCGACTAATGAGCCAACTGGTCTAAAACATTAACGATAAGTTTTCATACCAAGTGCATATAAATCAATTGTAGATCTTTTAGACTGCTTCAAAATGGTACCCTAGATGTCTTGATAAGATGACTCTCAAAAGAATTAATAAGATTTAGTTGAATTTAAAAACGATTTTCAGTTGCAACTAAATCCATTTTTCTCCTTAAGCAATGACTCTATCAAGATACCTAGGGTGCCATTTTGAAGCAGTCTAAAAGATCTACAATTGATATATATGCACTTGGTATGAAAACTTACCGTTAATGTTTTAGACCAGTTGGCTCATTAGTCGGCTGCAAACACTAGTTACGGTGTTTTACTCGATTTTACACCAAAAACTTTGATCTACTGATGATACCAATTGAGCCGCCATCCTAATCAAACATATCGTCCCGTTCAACCGAAACAGTTTCTTTGCGGGATCGAACTCTCTGCTTGCAAGACTGGCTCGCAAACCACTCGGCTATACGGGCTTTTGAAAAAACTTTTTCTTGATTGATTTGTAATACGCCTATTAAACGGTAAACAAGGGAAGTAACGGTCTGTTTTTTACTACCTACAACTGGTTAGGGTGAAACACATAACATTTTTTCGACTCCCCAAACGCCTCATACGTATTTTTTTTTGGATTTTAGTTAATCCACACAAATTTAGTTGGCAGAAAAATTGACTTTACTCCTCGTTCCAATTATTAATATTTTAATTCAAATATCCCAATAATCCTAGTTTGATATCGATGATTCATTTTTTGTTACCAAAATTCATGTAAATAAATGAATATGACTTGTAATTATCAAATTTAATAAATTTTTGTTCATGAAGGCTTCATTTTTCGATTTTCAAACAAAATTAAATGTGATGCTCCTGATATCAGGCATATTATCTGCGTGTGTGTTAAACTGTTCTATTATTCAAAAGATGTGATACTATAAAAATAGTAGATTCGAATAATGAAATTATTTTTATAATTAGAGAATTAATTTAATTGTTTACAGTATTCGTTATTTTATAAAAAAACAAAATTTTTTATTATTACTCTTTAAAAAAGATAATTCTTATTTTTTTTTAAAAAATCTGAACCTCTTAAACCGATAAAATTTTCAAATTGATCGAGTATCATTTTTTTAATTACATTAAAAATTATTTAAAATTTTTTTTTTTTTTTAATATCTTAATTTTTAAGGTGTCATAATCAATTCAAGTCAAGTAATTTAGACGTAACGCATTAAGAAAGGGTATTATATAATGTTAAAAAAATAGAGACGATTTTATTCTAGACGCATTCAGAGACAGTTGTAAGTGTCTTAATTTAACACTCAAATGACCGTGGTGTAAAATTTACACCTTTTTTTTTCCTAAATTTCATCAAATAATTTAAAATATTTTTGAAATTTAAACCCCAAGGATCAAGAATTCAAAAGATGTAGAAATAATTGGACTTAGATGGTGAAAATTTGACACTGTTTTTAATTAAGACCTGTTTTTCTACATTTTTAAAAATTTCCAAAAAAAAGTTAAGAGAGGTTTTTAAAATTTTGTATCAAGTATCGTATGGTAATAAGTGGCTGCAGTGTCTGTTTTCTTTTGTGTCTTTTTTTTTGATTAAATTTAAATCAAGGAAAAAAAATACCTTCGATATAAAAAAGTCTAATCCATTCTCATGTGTTAAAAATAAAACAAAATTCAATAATTATAGCAAAAATTTTACAAAAAAAAAATAATTAAAAATCTTTAATTTTCTTGAGAATTATTTTGAATTGTGTTTTGTGTGTGTGTTAGAGGGAAAAAATATAAATAAATGTAATTAAATCAACTGAATTACTCTCGATTGAATTGACGAGTTATAAAATAAACATTTAAGCATCCCTAAAAATAAAATCAAGAATCAAGAACAAAATGTTCATGATAACATTAATGTTGTACACACTCCTAAGGCGTCCAGTCAGCTCTATCTAGATTATTTACTTTAAAGCCACGAAAAAGGCTTTAGATTAGCAGAATTTTTTGTTTCTAATTAAATTGACTTTTAAAGGCTTACAGAATTTATACGATTTATAAAATCAATAAATATCCATGATATTTAATGACTTTATAGTTCTATTATCCGAACTAATAAAAAAAACATTTTTTTTTTAGAAATCTTATTTATATAATCAATTTTTATTCTAAATCATGTCTTTTTTTTGCTATTTTTACCGTTTAAGCCTTTATAAGTAAATAAAAATATTTTCAGATAATTATTATTAATCTCTCTTTATCGTTTTGTGTATGTGATCGTTTATAATATTAAATTTTAAAAACGTTTTAGAATTTAAAAAACAAAAATTATCGCACCCAAATCCAAGATATCTAATTTTTTTGACTGAATTTAGCTAGTGTAAGCATTTATTTACATAAGATTGTTTACTTAATGATTAAAAAAAAGTAATATTGAGATACTGAATCGTTTAAAGATAATTTGGAATGTTTTTGAATTAAACTAGTGAGATTCCTTCAAGTCTAATTTTATGGAAATAAAAAACGGGTCTAGTCGGTTATGTGAACACATGTTCACCTAATACGTGAACAATCAGTGTTCACGGTTTAAGTGAACATAAATTATAAAAAATGTTCACCTAATCCTCAGAGTGTTCACTTAAAACTTGGAATGTTAAATTAATTTTGATCATTGATATTCTAGTCTAGTATCAAGAATAAAGGAACATTAAATTAAAAGCTAATTTATGTGATGAGGAAGCGAAGAGTAAACGAGCCAATACCGATTCAAAAGAAATAATAAACAAAGTTATGAGTGGAAAAAGAAATCCAGTGGAATGTCAAATTTGTCATCGTTTTTTTGAGGGTGAAAGAGGTTTAAAGAGTCATATTACCAGGATATCATATTAAAAATGTTCACCTAATCTTTTAATGATCACCTAAATTAAGTGTTCAATACAGAAAATTTTTTTATGTTCACTTAAAAGTCTAAAAAATATTAGGTGAACAAAATGTTCACTTAAACCGTGAACACTGATTGTTCACGTATTAGGTGAACATGTGTTCACATAAGCGACTAGACCCTAAAAAACTAGTTAAACATGTCAAATTGTACAATATTTTTTCTGTTATCTTTATATTGTCATGTGTATTGAACTCTAAGTTAAAGTTGGTACAAAAATCAGTTCCAAATTAAACATTCCAAGTCAATTTCATTTTGTAATTGGAACAGTTAGATTAAATTATTGTAATTTCAAAAATGTAACGTTTCGTTTGGAACGCATCTAGGACAGTCTTTATAAACAATCTCATTCGAGTTCATTAGACTTTAAATTCAGGGTTCAGTCCCCGTTCTTAGACTGCTCGAAAATCATATTGAAAATCTTATAATTATAGAATATTATAATTAATCGCTCCGAATGGAACGTTACATTTTCGCAAGAACCCCATTGATACTACATAAATGTGGCGAGTTAAAGTTTTTTTACAATTTTCTTAATTTCTTTTTTTTGGCATATCCAAAATCAGAAAAATATAGCAAAGATTTAGCGATTTTTTCATGCAGAAAATTTGCTGGATCAAATGACCCAATCTACAAAAATGCTCTGAAACATAAAAAAAGATTCGGAGTTTTGCGCAAAATTTGCAGAAAAAATCGCTTATCTTTGCTAAATTTTTCTGATTTTGAAGATGCCAAAAAATAGAAAAAAAAACTCTAACTCGCTCATAAATGTGTTCTTACTGTATGATTGAATTCCAATTACAGTAAAATGAAATTGACTAAGTTAGTTGCATATAAAATAAACGTGTAAGTTACTCTTATAGTAATGATAAGACATGTATGCCCGTTAATATGACATGTATGCCTTGTTTCAAGGTATGGGTTATCCGAAAAATTCAGGTTTTGGGATCTGGTTGGGTATGGGCTGGCTATCCCATAAAATATTCTAAAGTGTATTTTTTTAGAGATGTAAAGTCACGGCAGTGTGTAGATTCGTGCCTAAAAGTATCAAAATTTAAAACCATTTTTCAGAGTTTTTTCGTTCATAAAAGTTAAAAAATCTTTTCCAATGAGCAATTTTCTGTAAATCTGCAAAATAAATTGCTTAGTCTTAATTTCTATCATGTTCAGATTGATAAACCAGTTTATAAAATCGTTTCAAACAAAATTGAACACGTCACACAGTTTGTTCTATAAATGTATTGGGAAATAAAAATTAAAAGGATCGTTTTTAAAAGGACGCTATTTAATTGATACTACAGGCTAAAATTACATATTTTCCAAATAAATTGAGGATATGATGATCTTCAGAATTTTGGCTTCCAAATATGTTGTTTGTTTTTGTGAATGATTAAAAACCCTTTAAATTATTTCAAATTTATTTAGTAGGTGCATTAACAACAAGAAAATTGAAATAACAACTAAGAAATTTAATATTTATTTTCGAAATACTATCATAAAAAAATACACTTATAAAAAACAAATAAATTGAGTAATGATTTTCGGTAGTTGAAAACCAACATGTTATTTAATATGAGAAAAAAAAATTACAGGATACTAAAAAATAATTGACAAAAAATAAATTTGAATTGAATATTTTCTCGGCTTTCTGTTTACATTATATGTAAAAAATTATGAAAAAAATCCCCTAAGATTATTTTTCCGTTAGAAAGTTCATCGAACGTCTCGAGTTATGTTGCGAAAGGATTTTCTTCAATCGATCAAACCTTATAAAAGCGTCATAAAATGTCTACATATATCCTCTTAATTATCTAGGATCTGTTTGAAAATAATTTTTTTTCTAGTTAAAGAATCAATAAATTTTGATTTTGTTTGTCGTAAAGGTTTATTAAAATCGAATTTTAAATTTTTTTGTTTGTAAATCAACTTAACTGTTTTATTACCAAAGCATTAAAATTTTTTTAACGGTTATCCTTATAAACACGGATGGGGATCTTCGGATTTCAGGTACCTAAAAGACGAATTTTTTAATTTACCGATTTTTGTGACCTAAAACACGGATCCGGATTTTTCAACTTTTTTCTAAATAGCGGATTCGGAATACATTTTTTTAATGGAATGTAACATGTGCCTTTTTGTTGCGGTAAAAAATAAAAATTGTGGTAAATCAGGACTTCAGTTTAGATTTTAAAACTCGTTCAAGACATCATAATTCTATTTGTAAATTTTCCCACCATACCATTATTTCCGTATTTTAAAGATTACTTGCATTAATAAAAAAACATCAAAAATATTTGTTATCAAGCTGCTTCAAGCAAAACATTTTTTTAATTTTAAATACAAACATAAGAAGGATCAAGTTTTTGGTAATTTAACACAAAATTACACTTTTATCGTCCTCGATTACAAATTAATTTAATCATTTGAAATTCGGGTTTTATAAACTTACAAGTCTGGTCATTCAAAAATTCAAAAAATGAACCTTCATGAACATTCAAGGCTTTAAAGGTTCAAGGGCCCATGAAGCTTCATATTTCTTCATTTTTGGAAGTTTTGAATCACCTCGGTTGTAGTTTTTTACATAAAATCCGATTCTAAGTAATCAAAATATTGTGACACAATTACCATGCAGCTTATACCACAAAATCAAGGCTTTGAGGAAAACTTATTCATTGAAATTAAAACAAAAAAAAGTACTTGATGTTTTCTAAAAGTGATTTATCGAACTACATTACGCAACCAAGACTGGGATCACATAGTCAAACTCTTTTCGTGGACTGCATGGTACTTTGCATTCTTAGACAAATCCGTTCTAAATTTTCCGACGAATGGCACATTACTGTGGTATATCAGATGTCTTAAAAAAAAATTTCCAAATCATCGGCATAGATGAGAAAAACGCAAATGCATAAATTTAAAATTTTCATCGAGGTAATCAAAAATTATTTAAAAAAAAGAGATACTATTGCAATAATTTGATATCACTTATGAATAAAAAAAGGATTTTTTTTGTGATTAAATCGATTGTTTTGCTTTCATTTTTACTCATCAAAATTATTATAGATTCTCTCCGGGATTGAAGATTCTATTTAGAAAATAATCTAAAAACAAGAGGTTGACGAAAAAGGTGACATCAACCAGACATACGCACCCACCAATTTTAAGGTATTGGATAGGTATGGGTTACCCGAAAAATTCAGGTTTTGGGTTTCGATGGGGAAATTTTGTCAAAAAAAAACTAAAAAACCTTTAAAATACCCAAATTTTATAGGATATCCTAAAATAAAATCCAAAATTTCTGGGAATCCCATACCCTAATCGAAACCAAAACCTGGCCATATCCCAGCTTCTCTGACTGGCTGTTAAAAGAAAGTTCGTGCAGATGTTTAATATAGCTTACTAACACAAAATTTTTTTTTTAATAATGATGAATTAATCAACTTGCAACCGTCAAACATCGACCTTTGTGATAAATACTAAGCAAACAAATTTTTAATTTAAAAAAATTTAAGACAAAAATTGTTTGCAAAACTTGATATATTGGGTAATGATTGTTTTAAAACAGTTCTAAATTTTTTACTAAACAAACAATAGCAAACAAAATTAAATGATAAATTACTCATTAATAACAATTTAGCTATAACCAATGAATATTTGTATAATAATGATGAATTACACTTGTGACTATTTGTCGAACAAGTTCAAGTTCAAGGTTAATCAACAGGCTAGTGCCCTTGCCTAATTAAAGACTGATTAACTCTCCATTTATTCAATAAAAATAAAATGTATAAATAGAATATAAAAATATTGTTTTCAAAAATAAAAAATTTTAAAGTTTAAATTTAATTTATCAAAAATTTTTGTTGCTTCTACATAAATTAGATTGATGTTGTTGAATATTGACAGTTTGAATGTAGTATATTTTAGGACCAATCTATTAACAATGAACTTGTTAGCTATTTTTGAATACACATGTCCAAATGTATTCTCACCGCTTCTTGTTTTGGAGCTTGGTATCATAAAATCGTTCTTATTCCTCAAACTGTATTCAATCTTTCTTGATTCATTCGATACTAATTGTTCTTTGAGTTGTGTTGGCGCGTTTTCAAATGTTATAATTTTGTAAGAGAAGGACAGCATCCTCTCCAAAGCTCGATGTTGAAACGCAAAAAGACCATACTTTTCTAATGAGTTATTCAATTCATTGAAGTCACTCGAACCTATTCTTAGTTTTAGTAGTTTAAAAATACATAAATAGAAACAATTTGCCAGCCTTTGAATGGCTTCTTTCGAAAAATAGCAAATTAACGTGAACACATAATCAAAATAGGGTAAAATAAAAGTTTTAAAAAATTGAATTTTTACAGAAGTACATAGATAGAAAAGTCTCTTTATCGAAAAGAGCTTACGATTTACAGCTAGACATGTTTCTGAAACTAGCTTCATAAAATTTAATTTTGAGTCTATAGTAAAACCTAATAATTTAAATTCTTTAACAACATCAATTTTTAGACCTCTTATTATAAAAAAATCAGGAATTTAAATCTTTTTTTTGGTAAAAACCATAAAAAAAGTCTTACTCCAGTTTATATCTAGTTTGTTAAAGTTACACCATAAAGTCAATTCTTCAATAACACACTCAAATTCTTTGAGAACTTAGTCTAACCTTTCTCCAGATCTAGTGAGAGTTGTGTCATCAGCAGCAAAAAGCTCAATAAAGGCTTTGAGGATGCAAAAATGGAAGATCATTGATAAAAATTAAAAATAGGAGTGGACCAAGAACAGAGCCTTGAGGAACTCCCAGCTTTAGTTTCGCTAAAATAGAGGAGGAATTTTTCATTTTGACCAATTGAGATCTGTCATCAAAAAAGTTTGTAATAAGACCCAGTGAATTATTATCAAAAACCATAGTGAAAAAGCTTTAATAAGAGAAGTAAGGGATCAATTAGATCAAACGCTTTCCTAAAATCAATAAACAGGGATAGGGAAATAAGCTTTAGATCTATAGCTTTATTTAAGAATGAGATAAACTCATGAAGAGCTGTTTGACATGAGTAACCAGACCTGAAACCATGCTGGCCTCTAAAGAAAATATTGTTGTTCTCAAAATAAAAACTAATTTGCTTTGCTAAAAGTTTTTCGAACATTTTAGCAATAGGGGAAAGAACAGATATTGCCCGGTAGTTATTCATATCAGTCTTTTCACCTTTGTTTTTATATAGTGGGGTCACAACGGCTATTTTCCAATCTTCTGGAATTTTACTTAATTCCAAACAACAGTTGAACAGCTGTTGGAGAATTGGACAAAAAATTTCGGGCATAGCCTTAAGTACTTTTGTGTGGAATCCCCACGTGTCCAGGCGAGCTAGTACTGGACTGATCATTCAACGTCTCTTCAATATCACGAATATTGAATGTGCTGAACGAAAAAGCAGGCGTTTTAAAAGTATTCGACTTTTTAAGATCCTTGAACATATCGAGTATAAACTTTGCTGACTCGCTTTCAGCAGAGAAATCATGTGATTCAATATTCGTAAAAAAATTATTGAACATCTCAGCTTGATCAGCAGTCGTAGAAGCCTGAACGTCACCATTCTGAATTATTTCAGGGTAATCGTCAGATTTATCGCTTCTTAGTTTCACAGACGACTTGTAGAATTGCCAGAATTTTTTAGAATTCTTGAAATCTTTGGTCGTCTGTGTCTGAAAATATTCTTTGATTTTCAGTTTATTTAAATTCTTAAACTCTTTTCTAGCTTCTTTATACTCCAAGTGGTCTTGAACACTTTTACTATCAGAGTAGAGGCTGTGACAGTAATCTCTATAGTTTCTTGGAGACTCTCAGCTCCTCATCAAACCATGGACACTGATTTTGAGGCTTGTTTTTAAAAGTCTTAAGAGGACAGTATAGATCAATGGCCTCATGAACCTTATCTTTTACGAAACCCCATTTGTCATCAATATTAGGTAAGCGTTCAATAATTGAAAAATCCACTCTTGATAGAAAATTTTTTACTTTTTCTAGATTTTTTTCGGAGAAGCTTCTGTTGTTATCTTACTTCATCAGCTTTGCGATCTACGTGCAGATCGAAAGAAGCTACCAAAAACTTATGGTCACTGAACGGACAGCCTATGACTTCGGATCTTGGACTTTGGTTATCTTGGTGGATTATATGGTCAATTTGACTTAACTTTACAGCAGTCTCACCAGATTTGTATAACTTTACACCTATGAGAGTTGGTTCCTTAGTTACAGTTTTAAGGTTAAAATTTTCCCTAAAAGATGTAAAAACGAGGATCGCCTATAACAGGATCCATGTTGAGATCACCTATAATTAAAAACCTATCGTTTGTATTTACTGAGAGAACAAAGTTTTCAAGGAAGTCTAGATAATCCTTATTGTTTAAAGAGGGTGGTTTATAGGTAAAAAGTATGTTTAGTAGCTCCCCGTTAGCGGAAGTTCCCACCGAAAGACCTTCACAGTCTTTTGAAGTATGAGCTTACAACCCTTTCAAATTCTTCTTTACAAAAACCATAATTCCCCCTCCATCTCTAAACCTATCTCTGCGGATGATCGAATAGTTCACATGAGAAATAAATGAATCCGGGATGGAATTATCCAACTTTGTCTCGTTTAACGAGATAAGAATAAAGACACCTAAAGACAGAATCTCAAGTACCTCGTTTTTTTCATAAAAAGAGAGTTAACGTTGAGATGAATAGTACGTAAACTCCCAATGTTTCTTTCTCCAAACAGACTGAGATGTTCAAGATAGTTCGTGAAAGCTTTTGCTAAAAAAGTCATCCTCAAATAAAAAACCTGAGGTAAAAGATCT
Organism: Brachionus rubens; assembly: GCA_022207745.1. NCBI lineage: Eukaryota > Metazoa > Rotifera > Eurotatoria > Ploima > Brachionidae > Brachionus > Brachionus rubens. The sequence continues at coordinate 52,267 of JAJVHD010000090.1, read as the reverse complement.
GCAGTATATGGTGTCGGAATAATGGACTTAGGATCTACCTTAGAGAGCTTTTTGTCCATTTTAGATTTGGTTTTTTTAAGGCCTGACCCTCTACATTGTATTAAATGCTTTTGGTACCAAGACTGATAGACATAAGTCTTGGAGCATTTGGTACAAGATAAAATTAACTTATTAGGTTTTACCATAACGACTCAAAAACGGAAAAATTAAACAAGGATTTAATAACAAATTTAAATTAAATATTTACACAAAAAGCAAAAAAAAATAAAAATAAAAATTAACAACAAAAATAAATAAAAAAGTAAAAAATAAAGACAAAAATTATGCAATATTTACTATTAAATTATGAACATAAAATGTTCAAATAAACGCTGAACGAATTGTACTTTGAAATTGAAAGATCGAATCTGGATCTTGAAACAACTCGGTCGGAAAAATTTTGGATTCGATCGAGAGGTAATTTCACACACTATAATATTGTAAAGTTTCAATACTACAGCTTCTGTGTGATCGACGATAATTACCGTTGAAAAGTGAGACTCCAACTCAAATTTAATTTTTTCAATTTTTTTTTCAAATTTTTTCAATTTAATTAGTTTGAATAACTTTTTTGATGACAGATCTCAATTGGTCAAAATGAAAAATTCCTCCTCTATTTTAGCGAAACTAAAGCTGGGAGTTCCTCAAGGCTCTGTTCTTGGTCCACTCCTATTTTTAATTTTTATCAATGATCTTCCATTTTGCATCCTCAAAGCCTTTATTGAGCCTTATGCTGATGGCGCAACTCTCACTCGTACTGGAGAAAGGTTAGATGAAGTTTCTCAAAGAATTTGAGTTGTGTTTATTGAAGAATTGACTTTATGGTGTAACTTCAACAAAGTAGATATAAACTGGAGTAAGACTTTTTTCATGGTTTTTACAAAAAAAAAGATTGAAATTCCTGATTTTTTTATAATAAGAGGCTTAAAAATTAGTGTTGTTAAAGAATTTAAATTATTAGGTTTTACTATAGATTCAAAACTAAATTTTATGAAGCTAGTTTCTGAAACATGTCTAGCTGTAAATCGTAAGCTCTTTTCGATAAAGAGACTTTTCTATCTATGTACTTCTGTAAAAATTCAATTTTTTAAAACTTTTATTTTACCCTATTTTGATTATGTGTTCACGTTAATTTGCTATTTTTCGAAAGAAGCCATTCAAAGGCTGGCAAATTGTTTCTATTTATGTATTTTTAAACTACTAAAACTAAGAATAGGTTCGAGTGACTTCAATGAATTGAATAACTCATTAGAAAAGTATGGTCTTTTTGCGTTTCAACATCGAGCTTTGGAGAGGATGCTGTCCTTCTCTTACAAAATTATAACATTTGAAAACGCGCCAACACAACTCAAAGAACAATTAGTATCGAATGAATCAAGAAAGATTGAATACAGTTTGAGGAATAAGAACGATTTTATGATACCAAGCTCCAAAACAAGAAGCGGTGAGAATACATTTGGACATGTGTATTCAAAAATAGCTAACAAGTTCATTGTTAATAGATTGGTCCTAAAATATACTACATTCAAACTGTCAATATTCAACAACATCAATCTAATTTATGTAGAAGCAACAAAAATTTTTGATAAATTAAATTTAAACTTTAAAATTTTTTATTTTTGAAAACAATATTTTTATATTCTATTTATACATTTTATTTTTATTGAATAAATGGAGAGTTAATCAGTCTTTAATTAGGCAAGGGCACTAGCCTGTTGATTAACCTTGAACTTGAACTTGTTCGACAAATAGTCACAAGTGTAATTCATCATTATTATACAAATATTCATTGGTTATAGCTAAATTGTTATTAATGAGTAATTTATCATTTAATTTTGTTTGCTATTGTTTGTTTAGTAAAAAATTTAGAACTGTTTTAAAACAATCATTACCCAATATATCAAGTTTTGCAAACAATTTTTGTCTTAAATTTTTTTAAATTAAAAATTTGTTTGTTTTTTTTCGAAATAAAAAATTTTATCTCTTTTTTTTTTTAAAAAATCTCTTTCATGAATCAAAAAAAGTCATAGTTCAATCAGCGAACGAAGTTACTGTGATTAAAAAGTTGAATTCAAAGGGTCGGTCTTAGCAACTCAGCATCGATTCTAAAAAAGGACCCATTTTGATTAAATCGTAGTCAATGTATAACTGTAACTGTAGTGTAAATCCATTCAAGTTGTTCTTTGGAAGGGAGTAGTTTGCAACGTGTCACGTTTGTTTTTTAAAGAATAGAGTTACTTGTTTATTGCAGCTAAGCAATAAAAATTTTGCAAAAGTATTATACTTAATTTTATTTTTTAACATGTTTGAACTTAGCTTAGCTTGAATTAGTTGCTCTGTCCTCAAATTTACGGTGATAAGTCTTTGACCAATACGTTTGAAAAATACGTCCCATAAATATCATCTTGTACTTTATAAACTCTAAAATTTTTTGACAAGTCTCTAGATTAACAAGCATTGGATAACTATCAGCTCATGGTAGAACCAATGAGAGGACCTAATTCAAAAAAATTTAGACTTCAATCTGATGCATATCATTCCAAGTTATTTCTTTGGTGGATAAGGTAACTCGGTCAATATCTGTATCTAAAATAGGGTCTTAAGCTTGTTGGATTTCTTTAATTTTATGCAATTTTTCTCAATTCATTTTTTAAGTAAACATTTTAAAAGAAGATTACCTCCAAATGATTTTAGAAGTTAAGGATTAATGAGTAATACTTTTATCTTTTATCTATATGTTATCGGAAAATCAGTATCTAGTTGATCTCTTAAAAGATCGCTCTGATTGGTATTTTTTAAATTTATTTTTAACTTGTTTTGGTATCTTAAAATATTAGCTAATAGCTCCATCGGTCTCGGTTCAAAGAAGCACCTATCACCAATGAAGGATAATTTTTTAGCACTTTTCGTTGTTGTATTGATCTATCTCTTGAAAGAAACAGGGCATAATAATTTCTGATAAAAATATTTAATTGAAAATGTTTTATTTTTTTTTGCTAGCAGTGAACAAGTAAATCTTGAGGAAATTAAAATTTGTTCTCAACGATACTTGTTTATTTTTCTCTTCTAAGTTTATTGTAGTCTGATATCTTTTCCGGAAGGAAGCTAGTTAATTATATCTTGTGGCAAATTTTACATACCACTTTACTAAGACTAATTCTATTTCTCAACATCTTTGTTAAATAAAAACTGATAAAGTGCATTTTTTTGAGAGTTAAATTAAATTAGAGATATCGATTTTCAAAATAAACATATCAAAATTTGTATAATATTTTTGGGGCTAGTCAAATCAACGACCACGTGATCCTAAAATTTACCTGAATTTTTTACCTCGTCAAAAATAAGATCCCGTGATCACTAAATTTACTAACTAAAAAATGAAAGTAAATCTTAAGACCACCTTTTTCTAAAAAATTGCCATGTTTATGTTGAATACCTATGGATCTTTTGTTAAACCAAAATAAATGAAATATTTGAATGCTAACATTTTTAAATGAATTTTTAATCACTTATTTAAAGATTTTTTTTGTAAAGTACTGATAAAATTTTTCTTTAAATTAAAAATCCTATTGGGATCCTTTTGTCTTTAGTTAAATAAAACTTGGGTAACTTTACCAAGTCTAACATACAAACAGATAAAAATAGTTAAAAAATAAAAATACAGACTTAATAATAATTTGAAATTTTAAAATAATCGGAAAATTTGTCAAAACTAAATTTTTTAATCTAAATCTCACTTAAATATCATAAACTTGGCAATTTTTTAGAAAAAGGTGGTCTTAAGATTTACTTTCATTTTTTAGTTAGTAAATTTAGTGATCACGGGATCTTATTTTTGACGAGGTAAAAAATTCAGGTAAATTTTAGGATCACGTGGTCGTTGATTCGACCAGCCCCATATTTTTTAATTTAACTTTTTCCAAAGACCTAGAAACGTGAATTGTCTAAAATAATTGTCAATTACCTTGAAGACATTTAAGTTATTAAAACGAAAGAGTAATAAAAATTAAAGTTCAATGATGTTGATAAAAAGATGATTGATTTTTTTGAGTTTAAGTACAAATGCGACTTAAATAAAACAAATCTTCGAGTCTTCTGAACAATAAAGATTCAATTTAATGTTAGTAGTAGGAGTAGTAGTTTAAACTGCAGCTTAGAGGCTTCTTTTGCTTCGACATCCAAACATCAAGCTTCGCTTCGGAACAATTCAGGTTCTTTGCGTTTATCACTTCTTCCGTAAGCTTTTTCCATCCATTCACAAATCTATTTGTAAAAAAGTCAAATCTAGGATGACAATTTTCTCCTTGTTCACGTGTTAGACAAAAACTGTTTCTTCTCAATGTATATCCGGCTTTCGAATCTTGTAATGACTGTAATTGATTCCTTTATTAAATTCAATACAGTAAATTTCTGAAATAAGTTGACACTCTGCCTAAGCAATGCGCTTGCGCGTCTTAATCAAAGCTTGGAAACTTGGAAACAATATTTCTTGCGCACGTGCGCAAGAAAATTCAAATTAAAATAAATGGGTCTAGTCGGTTTGGTGAACAACTGTTCACATAATATGTGAACAAATCTTGTTCTCAGGTTTGGTGAATAAATTGTTCACTTAATTTTTTGTTCACATATAGGTGAACAATTTAGAAAATATGTGAACAAGACTAGATTTAGGTGAACAAACTTAAAATTATGTGAACAATTTTCATGTGTAAAATTATGAAAAAATGTGTCCTTTTAAATATATACTATGCACTAATCAGTAAAAGGGTAAGGGGTTAACGGTCTTTGAAGATTAATTTAAACGTGTTTACATGAATGATAAAATATAAAATAAAAAAATATAATTAATCTTTATGACTTCTAGATACATGCATTTTTAAGCCCTTTTGTCTTTCAAAAAAATTCCAACACAATTTAAATTATTGTTTTTACCATTCAAATAAGGTTCACTTTCAATATCTTATTTTGCATACCGAGTTTACATATTTTTTTGAAAAAAAAATTGTCAATTATGTGAACAATTATAGCTTAAGTGAACAATTGAATCGTTAAGTGAACAATTGGATCTTTACGTGAACAAATTGACCTTTAAGTGAACAATTCGAAAATTAAGTGAACAAGTTGTTCACCAAACCTGAGAACAAGATTTGTTCACATATTATGTGAACAGTTGTTCACCAAACCGACTAGACCCAAATAAATTATGCGAATTAAAACTTTTTAATTAAATTAAATGGTAAAAAATTTAGGGGGGATATGACGAGGAAAAAATGAAATCAAAAAATTTTTCCTTAACTTTGATGAAATCTTAGACCCACCCCGGCATTGTGAAGTTTAGTACAAAAAAACAGAACAATTTTGAAAAATTGAAATAATTTTTATTCTGTTGGCCTTATGATGAATCTGCGCATGTAACAAAGTGTAACAAGCTTTGTTACACCATTCAGCAAACTCTGCAAAAACTCTGCAGTCTAATTGCGCATTTAGTATTAATACTTTTTAATAGTGTGCATTTTGCAGAGACTTTGCATAAATTTAGCAGAGTTTGCTGAATGGTGTAACAAAGTTTGTTACACTTTGTTACATGCGCAGATTCATCATAAGGCCAACAGAATAAAAATTATTTCAATTTTTCAAAATTGTTCTGTTTTTTTGTACTAAACTTCACAATGCCACCCACCCCTCAAGAATCCAATAAGAAATTGTTTTTTAAAAAAAATATAAGCGGATCCTCTGTAATTTTCTTACATAGGGACGATGAAAAAAGCAATGCTCCGAAACATGTCAACTTATTTCAGAAATGTACTGTATGTTCATAATTGTTTATCACTTTGTACATTTGTATTAGGTCGCCCCTTTAATCTTCTTGTTCTTAGATTGTTTAAATCTAGCCTTGACAAACGTTGTTGATAATCCAAATCACGTAGTTCTGGAATCATCTTAGTTGAAATTCGTTGAACTTTCTCTAGCTCATTTATATCTTTTTCCAAATATGGACACCATGAATTGATAGCATATTCCAGGTGCGGTCTAACCATAGAACAATACAATAACTTGATAGTCTCGCTGCAAGGATATTCAAAAGCTTTACTAATCATACCCAACATTCGGTTCGCTTTGGCTGCTGCATTTTTGACTTCTGTGTCCCATTTTAGATCCCTAATGTAAATACAAAAATTTCTTTCACATTTTGACTTACTTAGTGGTTTCAAGCCGATCGTGTAATCAAACTCGGGATTATTACTACCAATATGAACAACTTTAGATTTATCAACATTTAGCTGAGTTGACCAGGTTAGAAATATTCACAGCAAAATATGATTATTGAACTTTTAAAAAAACTATTAAAAGTTGCGTAACTTTACAAATCTATTTTTATTTTTGAAATTATTAATAAGGAAACAAACGATGCTTTAGATTTTTTTTTTACTTTTATATTAGAAAACGATAATACAAACTTTGATAGAAATAAGCAACAGAAAAAAAGTTTTTTCTAGTTTAATATTCATTAATTCGACTTATCATTGTTTTTGATTGTTTCTTTCATTTATTAAATAAAAATTAACCTTTTTATATCAAAAATAAAACATCTATTGGGAGTTTTTTCTGAATTTGCAAGGGAAATATTAATAGCGTGAAGACATAAACAGCGTGTTAGAAAAGAAAATATTGAAGTAGATATAAAGACTAGTATGATTAAAAGAGTCGTACGTAGAAGATTTTACAAAAATAAGAGAAATTTTGTGAAATGAATCTTCGTAAATCAAAATGCGTTGATCGCTTGATCTTGTCTTAAGTAGTTTGGTTTGGTAGGGTAAGGCCGCGCCCCAGTGAGTTTTTTGAAATTTAGGCAAAAAATTAGAATTTCTTTACTTTTGTCATTCATGATAGCAAAACTGAAAATTTCCTCACAAAAGCTGAATACGCTAATCAATTTAAATTTGTAGCTAATTTGAATTTAACAATTATTAAGTCAATGTGTCAAAAGATAGATTTTTGCGTAATTTAGGATGTATATTTACATTATAAATTGTAAATTTTGTCTTAACATTAATTATTTAACAAATTTATGTACAGCTTTATTTTTTAAAACTTTTAATTAACAGGCTCTAATAAATCCAAAATATCTAAAAACTTTCAAGTCGAAACAAAAAATATCATGCTAGACAGTGTTGGCAATAATTTTTAAAATAACATGATTCAACATTAACTAGACTTTAGAAAAAGTTTTAAAAATCTGAATTATTCTCTGATGAAAATGGCGAATTTCTTGTTGTTCGCAAGCGTTAAATAAAATTATTTTACTTTATTTTTGTCAAGAAAGTTTGTTACAAATTGGTATCCAACACAATAACATGATATTTTTTGTAGAAATCTATCCCTAATTAGTGTCGAAGTAATTGGATCGATAGCTTGGGCGGTTATTCGAAATTGACAAAAGCTTTCATCTGAAATCACCTCTTTTTTGGAAAATCAATGAGAGTACAGTACAAAGCTGAAATACCGTATTTCCTTGCTATAAGTGACTAAAAATCGCATCTTTAAGGGATAAAATAATGCCTAAGCGAATCGAATTTGAATTTTTAAACACGTGTTCAAAAATTTTAAAACATGCCGTTAACTTATGCTTTTTACTGTATTTGGTACGGTAAGAGTATTTCGTTTGAATGAAGGTGCCTATCATCTCTTGGATCACCGCCTCGACATAAGATCTGGAAACTAATGCAGAACTTTTTCTATCACTTTTGAGATAAGATAAACTTGTTTTTTCCTGGTCTTTCTCAATGTGAGTAAGAACTGTAATGATTCTGAGTAGTTTCATTTCTTGAACTTTCTTACAGTCTATTGCTAAACAAGCATAATGGTAAAGTAAAAATTTTAAAATTCCTAAATGATGAATTATTTATACAGGAATCAATTTGCATTTTAATTTTTTAAGAGGTATTTTTTAAACGGATTCTCTAAAAATCCAATCAATCAAATAAAATGTAAATTATTTAAGTTACAGTTATTAATAATTAAATATAATGCGTGAGGCATTTTTTTTTCTTTTCTATTTCTGTTTTTGACAGACTTTAGTTCAAGAAAAAAACTCCATCTAAAACATTAGGATTTATTAGAAAGATTTCTTTTGTTAAATTATAATAAATCTTTATTCGTACAATTAAAAAATTAGATTAAAGGGTTTATAAGAGTTCGTATTTATTAAATTCATGAAAGTATCCTTTTGTTATCAACTGAAAGCTAAAAAGCTCTTGTTAAAGCTTGTAAAAATAAATTTCATTTGATATCCATTAACCAACGGCGACTTTTCCTAATCATTAAGTCATGAATATTAACAAGAGAAACACGTGAATGACCACAACAGTATATTTTTGTTGTTTTTGGATTTTTTATGAACTTTGACCTAATATTTAATTTTACCTAAGTGCCCTTGCAGTCTTTTTTCGGGTCTTAGCAGTTACGTGAATCATAACCCCTAAGACCCCTTTTTCGAAATTGAATTAAATGATTAAAAGTATAATCTTAATAAACATATTATAGGGAAGCCCATTTCCGATAACTCATGAATTTCCTACTTAATTTTTAGGTATTCTCATTTAATTTTGTGATATTTTTTTAATTTGACGCTGGTCTGTCACAAAATTGAGAGCCGATTGTAACTGTAATACACGACCCTCAAAATCAAGCATGAAATACATTAAAAGTATTGGAAGTAGGGTTACACTTCGTATAGGTTTCAAAGTTTCGGAATCTAATTTGGCTATTCGATAAGTTTTTTTCTCAATCAAAAGATATTCGAAGATGTTTTTTTATTCCGATTTTTCGATTAATTTTTTGTTACAGCAGGTTTTGGTTGTCCACCATTCGAAATAAATTTTTTTTATGATGACTACTTTAAATTTTCATTTTTCAAAAATTCAAAACTAATCGATTAATTGACTAATATTTGGCCTTTTAGGGCTAAATATGATACTTGATGGACAAGTTAACCTTGGAAGAATAATATCAAGACAGAAGCTAATGTTCTATGAATGATTTGTGTTATTATTTACATTAAATTAAAATTTGTAATTCGAAAGTGGAATTTAATCGAAGAATAAAAACCATTTTCGAATTTTTCTTTAAATTTACGGAAAAAAATCACTGTAATGAGAAAAATTTACTTTTATTTCTAAATTTTTGTTTTGTATTACATAATTTTGATTGAATTAAAAATAAAAAAAAGTAAATATTCGAAAAATAAAATTGGATACCGAAGCACTTTTTTGCAAAAATATTCGATTATTGGTTATTCGAAGTGTAACCCTAATTGAAAGTGTCTCTCTTTTTTATTTCAAAAAATGACGGTTTCACAAAATAGAGGGTAACAAAATCGAGGTTACACTGTATGATAATTAAAAACTATTTTTTTTGTACATCTTAAGTCAATCATTCAATAGAGACTTTACAGTTTTTTGCGCGCACGTCACGGTTACGCAAAAGACTGAAAAAGACGCCATTTGAGAATTCATAATTTCTCGCAAGTTCTTAAATTTCAAGTAAAGAAAACAATATCAGTTGATTAATCGGTTCTAATATCAAGTTTATTAAAGTTAAACGGGTACAAAGCAGAAATTACAATTTATTCAATTTTTACGTGACGAGATGCAGAGAATTACCCAGATGTAAAAATCCAGATCTGGTTTCATAGTTGCAAGATTCATTCGTGGTTGTTCTAAATCATGTTTGGTGGGCGACTAGACATGATATTTTTTTTAAAAAAACATAAATCAGAGAAGCCGATAATTTCAAGTACGAACTTATTTATGCTTTTTTATAAGCTTTTTAATTGGATTTGGACTGTGGGTTTGAATCGAATTTACATCTTCAAACAGGCTAAACATTCGAAAGGTTGAAAATCTCTTTATGAAATCGAAAGTGAAGCAAATATCCAGATACGGTTACTAGATAGGTTTTAGAGTATTCCTAGAAATTAAAAGGATTATTGAAGGATTGGTCAAATTTAAATGAGATAAAAAAACTTATAAACAATTTAATTTATATTTTTAAATCGAGCTTAGAATCATGGGCTGTGAATTTTTAACAATTCACTCAATTCAAATAAATTCAAATATGTATTTTCTGGGCTAGATGAATTCATTCTGCAAATTTTTAGAGCTTATAACTATTTTGCTACTCCTTGGAAGTCTGTTAATACTCTGCAAACTAATTGTACAATTAAACATAATCTTTTATAATGGCGTACAAAGCGTATAAAAAATGCAGAGTTTTTGCTGACGAGTATCTTATGAGTAGCAAAATTGTTAGAGAAATCTTGAGAATGAATTCGTCTAGTCTAGAAAAAAGTTATTTAAATTTATTTGAATTAAAATTAGTGAATTGAAAAAAACTTTACAGCCACTAAGAATCTTAAGCTATGATATTCTTGATGCAATAATGTAAGTAAAATCAACGTCAATGAACTAAAATGATTTTATTTAATCAAACAAAAAATAGTTAATTTTATTGTGTTTAGTACATCGACAGGATTTTGAGCAGAAATTTAGGAATTTAAATTTTCATGTCGCAAGCAAATCTTTTAATTAACTCACGTTTGTATATAAATTTTTTGTTTGAATTTTATGCCTGGCGAAAAGAATTGTTATTTTGCTAAATTAAAACGAGCTATAGATTTATATAATTCTATGCAATAAGGTAAGCTCAAAGTCTTTCGTGAAGAAAAATATGACTATCAACGTTCAAATTTTAACAGAAATTTTCGCATCTACCCAGTTTAAACTCGTTGCAACACATCTCAATTTAATAATTATGCTTTGAAAAAAAAAGTATTTTCTGAACCCTCAAAACAAATCATGCATTAGAATGAATTAGTGGTGAATTGTTTTTCAAGGATACTGAACTAAAGCGTTTTTCTTAAGATAAGATTTTATTTCAAATTCTTAATTTCATAAAATTAAGCATGTTAATTCTCTTTTTTTTTCATTATTAGCTCAAAGTCGTCCGACACAAGATGATGTTAATTGCTATTCTGTCCATTGAATTTGATGAGCTCAAAAAGTTTCTCAGAAAGTTCTTTCTTTAAGGATCTCTTTGATTGATTTGACCCCACTGCTTTTCTTTCTAGATTCAGTCTCCGTGTCATTGATGTATTTTGACATTTTACATAATAGCTTCAACTCTGCCAGTGTCTCCATCTCTTCGTTGAATATTTGATCCATACTTTTCGAATTTTTTTTCATCTCAAAATCTTCTAATAGTTCCTTCACTAATCTTTAGTCAAGTCGTTTTCCGTCAGCCTCAAAATGAATTCTGTTTTTTGATTTTCAATGAATGTCTTCGTGTCAGTGATATTAAAGGCCAGTAGTAAGTTTGTTTTTCGAAATCTCTTCGGGATTCATACAATTGTTTTAATAATGTTGCCCTCAGTTTGTCTTAGATCATTTAACTAAGTTTTTGTGCGGTCAATCATTTCCATCCCATACATCAGGACTGGCCATGGACTAATAAATATAGGCTTTTAGATATGGGTTAGTAAAGTCTCCCCAAACTCCCAACGACTTTAGCTTCAAGATTGCACTAATCGCCGACTTATTTCTCTTATTTATATGCAGTTTTTTTTGTTTTGTCGTCGATTTTCACTCCTAGAAACTTCATCTTACAAACTAAAATTTATATGATGTCGCCCTGTCATGCGTCTTCTTTTTGGGATGTAGCGTTTCGTTTGATGCCTTGATAGAAAATGATCTCGAGCTCCTTTCCAATTACTTCTATCATTTCTACGTAATTTAAGAACTTTTTTGGTGTCGCTCATAACTAGAAGGTCGTCAGCGTTACCTATTATACTCAGTTTAATGTGCTTAAATTTGATTCCTGTCTCACTCTCGTTTGTTTTATTTATTATTGGTTCAATATATATTGCAAAGAGTTCGGATGATAAAGGTCCTCCTTGCTTAACTCCTCTGTTGGTAAAATTTCAAGGACATTAAAAAATTACCCCCCTTTACCTCTTCATGCATATTTTTTTAAGCGTTTAGATACAAATTTTATAAAAGCAAAGTTTTGTAAACTGTCGAGTTACGAAATACGGCGTTACGTGAAGATCAACAGAAACATAAAGACTTAGCATTTTCCGCGCTGCCCGTCTTTAGATTTCGAAAAAAAAGTCATGAAAGTTGATGATATTATCCTTTAAGTTTTCTAATTTGCATTGAACTGGTAGTCCTCCCATTGTTGCAGCTGGAATGGTACTAGGGAGACAACAACTAGCTCTTAAAGTGATAGATACTAAAATAAAATAGCATCTAAATTTAAAAAAAATAATTTTAGTTTTAAAAGTATTAAGTGTCAATAGTTGGTTAAGAAAATAAAGAACAGTTGTTACGATGACCCAGCAACCAAATTCTTTTTTTTTTAAATAGATCGAGTCAAAATTATTTTAAAGAATCCCTAATTATCTATTTTGACATTAATTTTTTATGATTTCCCTAAAATAATTAGTAAAATTCCCTATTTACGTTTTCGTATTGCGTTGAATATAAATTCTTACCGTTAACTACGTTGTATGAATTCCTTATTCTCATTAGGAAACAAACATTTTTAATCATTTTGATTACATAAAACAATATTTCAATTTCATATCCTTTAATTAGAATTTTGATCGTATTAACTAAAGGTTAGATTGAATCAATACATTTCAAATTTGATAAAGCTCTTTTGTTTTTCATTATATTTTCAAATATTCTAAATTTTAGAAAAGAATAATCGATTTATTTTTTAATCGTCACCCACTGGATTATCAACCAAATTTCTTTAAAAACCCAAAAAAATAGTTTTCAATTTAAGGCGTTTTTAATAAACCAAGAAAAAAAATCCCGTTGTCTTTTAAAACTTGATAGGAATTATTCTTAAGAATGCAATCTGTAGTTTTTAATTAATGAATAATTGAAAAATGTTTTTTTTTTTGTTGTTTTTTAATAAAAAATTTTGCATCATTTAAGGTAATAACATATTGCAGACAGTAATATTAATTCAGTGGTATCCGAGCCCACGGTATTGATTTTGAATTTATTAAATTGTTCATCAATATTAATTTTTTAGACATGAAACAAATCAAAATTATATTTTTTTTTCAAAAAATAATAATTCATTTGGGATTAAATCATCAGTCAGGTGTACTTTTAAAAAGTTAATCAACAGAAACGCCAAAAAGTTGATCGAAAAACTTCGAAAACAACCAAATTACCTCTTTTAAAGATCTTTTTTATCATCGACAACCAAAATTATCATTTTCCAACTTTAACAAGTCTCAGAAACTATTTCAGCACTTTTACAAGTGAACCGGACTAGAGATTAAGATCTTTATTACCCACTTACAACCCTGGTCATTCAAAACTTTCGAAAATGAACCTTCATGCAGCTTCAAGGGGTTTCTGAAGGTTCAAATATCCCCAAAAATTTTCTAATATTTTCATTATTCTTCTAAAATTTTCATATTTACAAATTTGAAATAATGTAAATTTTAGAAAAATAATAAAAAAAAGATGAAGAAATATGAAGCTTCATGGACCCTTGAACCTTCGAAACCTTGAACGTTCATGAAGGTTCATTTTCGGAAGTTTTGAATTACCAGGGTTATAAATGATAAGAAGCAATGTCAAATAATAATCTACAAAACAATCTAATAAATGTTGAATTAAAATGACATTTTTAATAAAAAGAAGCGTTTAAACGTAATTAGAAAAGTAGATTTTTCAAAACAAAGATTTTTTAAGACATCATTAAATATTATAAAATCTTCTTTGATATTTAATGCTTTTTGCTTACTAATCTATTTTTTAGATTAGCTTTTGATTTCGAAAATTAAATGAAACAAGATTAGGAATTTTAAAAGATTTCCATTAAAATTCTCTAATTTTTTAATAAATCAGAGATGTTTCAAAAAAATGTATGTATATTAAGCAGAAAAACGGTACTATAAAGTTCAAAGCAAAAAACCAATAGCAAGTGTGCAGAATCGCTATAAATATTGTTCTAGAGGTGCTTTACCCTAAATAAAACTTGTCTTAACTAAAACAAAATTTATCTAATCTAAATTAAGCGTCTGCAAAAACTGTGCAAATTCTCTGAAAACTGCCCACCATTAAAAAAGATTTAAATTAACTGCGGAAATAAATTGCAGAGGCTTAATTTAGATTTGACAAATTTTGTTTCAGATTGGGCATGTTTTATTTAGGGTATAGCACCTCTAGAACAATTTTTATAAAGACTCTGCACAATTTATCTAGCTTTATTGCTATGAATTTCACAGCGCCGAAAAGACTTGGCATTTATGTTATTAAATGTATCACCTGACGCTTTTTTTAAAAGTGAAAAAAAATTTAAATGAAAAAAACTGTAATATTAAATTTAAAAATGGAGGTTTTTGAGGGTTCCCGGAAATTTGTTTTCAATGACAAAGCCATTAATTAGTATTGGAATATTTGATTACAAAATTATTTTTTTATTGTTTTTTCATTTTAAAAATCAAAGCGAATAATTAGCGGAGTTGCTTTAGTTGATTTTGTTTTTGATGAAGCTTAGTGCTTTATGTTTAAAACATCGCCTAGGAAAATCCAAGTTAGAGGCGGTACTTAGCAAGAATACAGAAATAAGACTATAAGCTTTGAAATAAATATTTGAGTGAAATATAATGTTTCACTGTAGAAATTATGAAAATGGGTTCAACCGTACCCTCAACTAAACTTTTGATAAGTTTCTGAATCTAAATAGAATTTTAGTTTTATGCTCGAGATTATTTTTATAACTGTTTTTAATTAAATTTTTCTTATTTTGACTGCTTCTGACATTAATTCTACTTAACTTAGTTCTAATTGACACATGTAAAAAATATTGCAACTGGGCAAATCAACGGAGTAAAGGTATATTAAGTTTGTTTTTGTAAGTTTCTGATTTTGAAAAATTTTTTTTTTTAACGGTAGTCTAATTTTTTTGCTTTATTTACAGGAACGCTTAATAACTTAAAAATAGATATGCTGAAAGTGCAAGATTTAAACACATTGAATCCTTCAAAGCAATTTTTTATTGAAACAAAATGGAATATTATAAAATAAATCTAGTTTTCTTAGATTCTTTGATTTTTAAAAATTAATCTAGCAATATTCTAGGTTTACCGAAATGAGATTTAATTTGCTTACTAATCTTAAAAATTAGATAATGGTTTAATAGAATCAATTTTCGTCTGTGATGGTTAACTTTGGGGTTTCATTTGACTTTGTTGGATTCGACTAAGCTTTTAGTTTCATTTTTTCTTAAATTTAATGTTATTGACTTTTTTCACGGTATCATACAAAAAGAAAACACAAAGAATGATTAAATTAATTAACACTTAAAATAGAAAGAAACTATAATTTTAAAATAAATAATGAAATTTTGATTTTTTTTGATTATTTTTTTCCGTTTCTGGATGGGTAAAAAGTTGATTTTTTAGAAATTAGAACTACAGTAGTTTTTGCGAAAAATGTAACGCTCCGTTCCAGGAACGTTCAAAAAAAAAACGGTCTAAAGGGTTCCGTTCCCGTTCCTAAAGAGTTCCGTTCATTAAAGGTTCCCGTTCCAAAAGAAGCCCGTTCCTAAAGAGTTCGGTTCCTGAAGGGTTCCCGTTCAAAAAGATTTCCCGTGTTTTACTCTGGTTTATTAGCTCCTTTGGAACGGGAACTAATTTGTAAAGGAACGCAGGAACGGAACTCTTTTTTGAACGGGAATCCTTCAGGATCCGAACTCTTTTGGAACTGGAACAAATAAGGAACAGAACACTTGAGAACATGAACTCTTCAGGAACTGAACACTTTTGGAATTGGAACAAATAAGGAACGGAACTCTTTAGACCGTTCTTTTTTTTGGAACGTTCCTGGAACCGAGCGTTACATTTTTGCAAAATTCACTGTATGCTTTATCTCATCTGACCATAGTTTTTGAATAATTTAATGACTATACATAAAGCAAAGGAATCAAAAAGTCTTAATAGAGTGGTTAAAAATTTTAACAAAATTTAACATTATTTCAATTTTCGAATATTTTTTTTACATGCTGCAGTATAAAATGTTCCGAGTCAAGCAAATTTTATTGAATTCTTAATAATCATTAGTGGTTACTTAATTAAACACTCAAAAGTTTATGAAAAGTTAAATGAAAGAATTTTTTTAAATTTCTATTGTAAGATGATTGAACATCTTTGAGACGTTTAGGCATTTGAACAGAGTAGTGATACATATCTAAATAAACTTTTCCAATAAGTTTTGAAAGTCTCGAAAGTCTTTTACCCCTCACTCTTTCATTCTCTTTCGCTCTGTCTTTCAAGTAACTGTAACTCTAAACTTTTTAGCTGCACACTCTAAAATATTTTATGACCTTTGTTTCCATTTTAATAGATGGTTATAAGACGGCTAAGTCACTTCTTTAACGGGCGGTTTGAAGTTGCAAATCAATTCATAAAATATCAAAAAACTCAATTAAAATTTAAATGATTTTATAAAAGTAGGGATACGGTTTTAGTTCTGCATAGTTATTCCATCAAGGTAATCATTAAATTTAAAACCTTAGGGTATGATCTGCAAACTTCTGCAAAATAATTGCGCATTTAAATCAAATCGATTAACACTCGCTGCATTCTGAACTCTGCAAGAAGTATTTTCCGAATATTTCCTAAGGTTTTACATTTAATTTTTACTTTGATGGAATAACTCTGCAGAACTAAAACCGTATCCCTACTTTTATAAAATCATTTAAATTTTAATTGAGTTTTTTGATATTTTATTGAATTGATTTGCAACTTCAAATTGCCCTTTAACGACTTAAAGCCGCCTAATTTTAGGTTAGACGCACAATCAACGGTTTAGACACTTTTAACTGTTTTCAGAGCCATGTGTCTAGATTTTTAGACACTCATAAAGAGTGTTTTTTCTGTGAGACAGTTTTCGTTCGTCTAAGTTGCGAGATAAACGCCTTTAAGTCGTCAAATAAGTAGCTTTAGTCACTTGAGATGCGTCTTCAAAGAAGGAACAAAAACGACTAAAATTTAAGGTGTGATTCAAATAGGCGAATTTCTTGTTTTTAATAGAGTGCAATCTCACATATTCCACTTAAAATACACATAATTCTATCATTTTCAAGATATACGATAAAATAAAGGTGTCAAAATGCATCACTTTTTAGGATTCAGTAATTCGACAAGAAAAAATAAACTACCTGAATTAAATGAGTAAATTCGCGTTATACGCTTGCACTTAGTTAGACACAAAGGATATTATGACGTGTATTCTTTATTTTAAAAATATCATTTACGTGTATTCAACATTAGAAGATAAGGATAACTAGAAGCTCATTTGGCTTCACGTGTTTTCTTAAAGCATTCCTGCAGATATCGTCTAACGATGTTCTTCAGGTTGTTACTCAGAATTTCATTATCTTTTATCATTAATGATTCAAAAAATTCATGATGAGTGCGATTATATGGTACATGATATGTATCAGGAGGTACGATTTTCAAAAAGTTTTTACGATGTTTAATTAGGTTCTAAGTAATGGTAAATAATAAGAAATTTTTAGATATTTACGGTACCGTGGGATACCATTAGGGAAATCATTGTCTTGAAAAAAATATATAAAACATCACATGAGAATATTCTCTTATAAATATAATTTCTCTGGATGTAGGCGCTTACATGCATGGAAGTACGATTAAAAAAAGAAATTAAATTAATTGTTTGTAATGTTCTTAAACGTAATGATAAATATTATTATTCGAACACGGTGAGTTTCGAGAATGTTAATCCCTGACTTGAACATCAAAGAATAAATTACTAACAAGATTGACTTTAAACATGAGTGTTGTTTCAAATCTTAAATTAAGCCTCGTCAATCATTTCAAGGTATAAGATTACATAGCGCATTAAAGTATTGTGTTCAAATTTTTTTATCGAAAAAGGTCTTAAGTCTGAGACGCTATTGCAAGTTTTTAATGTTAAATAATCATAAATAAAATCTAATTTTTCATCTAGAATTTAAACATGCAAAAAATTTAAAATGATTAATTGTACTCATTTTATTAGAAAATCGTTACAAACAATCTTTAAAAAAATAATTTGCTAAAAATTTATAACACACGCCTGTGCTAAGGACAACTAAAAACTTCTTAAAATTAATTTTTGTTCTTTAGATTCTTTTAAACTTAGTAAAATGTTTAAAACATAACACAGTTAGCTAGATGTAAATATGAATTATTCGAACAATACCTCAATCGAAGAATCAGTACCCTATTACCATTTGGTACAATTCATATTCATGTGGATCAATTTTGTTGTAACTTTAATCGGTTTGATTGGAAATTTTTTATCATTTTTTGTTCTCATAAACCCCAAAATGCGAAATACAACAAATTTATTTTTGTCTAATTTATGCATATGTAGTTTCATAGCCCTGCTTGGTTTGCTCATAAACTCTACCTTATATCAGATAACATCGTACTATGAACTTGAGCTACCATTTTGTTTAATCTCATTTTTTTATCCAATATTCTATCCAATAATAAACACGTTTCAAATGGCCTGCATAATGTTGACTGTGTGTGTTTCAGTCAATCAGTTTATATGCATTTATTTTTCAAGAGTAAAAAATTACTCGAAAATGTCGAGTAAAGCTGAGCGCACAAAATCAGTTAAAGTTGTTACATTTGTTTATGTATTTAGCATTGTTTATTGTCTACCCTATTGGTTTAAATTTAAATACACAAGTGATTGTTTTGTAGAGACTTCGGAAATTGGTAGAAGTTATATATTTAATCGAATTGTTAACTTTTGGCTCTATTTGCCAATAGCGTATTTAATTCCATTTTCAATTTTACTGATAACAAACTCGTATCTTTTGGTCAAATTGATGATTGCTAAACAAAGACGTAAACACTTGGGTATAATTACAAGAAAAAGTTTAAACTCAAATTTGATTAAAGACAGTCGAAGTGTGTACCGAACAAGTCTACAACCAACAACTCAAAATGCCCGAAAGATTTCAAATTCGTTATCAAGTGACATTAGTAATTCGTACCTTCCTTCGTTTAAAAAAGAGAGTATTCAAACAAAAGAGATTAAATTAAAGCAAAAATCAAACAAATTAGGACGAACTAAAGTTACGTGCATGCTTGTTGCAGTTGTTTTTTTATTTTTTATGTGCCAATTTCCGAATTTAGTAATTCATATTGTTTCAATTGATCAAACACTTACAAGAAATAAATTTTATATGTACGGTTTAATAGGATCAAAATTTTTACTTATTGTTAATCTATCACTTAATTTTTCATGTTATTGTATTTTTGGTGAAAAATTTCGTCAAGTTTTGAAAAAATTTTGTCTTCGATACTTTACACGAAGAAAAGATATAATGTACAGATAATTTAGATGGTTTTTTTTTATAATTTTTATTAAATAATAAAAAAAATTGACCGAATTTTTAATTTTTTTTGACACCTTTAGGGTATAAAAGACAATATAAATTACGTCAATTTAAGCTTTGAGCTTGTTATTTCGACCTTAAGATCCTCACCATAGTAACGTGCAAGTTATTTTAAAAATTCTCTTATTTCAGGTTATGTGAATTTTAGTACAAAAAAACAAAAACAGAACCTAAAAGTGCAAAATTTTTGTAAAATCAAGACAATTAAATTTGTGATTTATTTGCAGACTTTAAGCTTAATAATTTTGTAAAACAACTTCTGCCTTATCAGAAACATCTTTAATATTGTATAATGCATCTTTTGGGTAATCAAATAATCAAATGAACAATATTATATCCCGTATAGCGGAGTGGTTTGTGAGCTAGATTTGCAAGCAGAGGGCCGAGGGTTCGATTTCCGTCAGGGGAGAAAATTTTTCTGACTGTTTCAGTAGTACGGGGAGTTGTATTTGATGGGGATAGTGGCTCAGTTGGTATCGCCAGTAGATCAATTCTCAAAGCGTAAGGCTACGAAAGTGACCGTTCGAATCCTGCACGGGTCAAATTGTTTCAAAGAAGCAAATAAACTTGGGAAGCTTTCAAATGCGATTGGAGTAAACTCAATTAAAACACAAAAGCCCTAGATTTTCAAATAATTCAATTCAAATGTACAATACGTAAGTGCCATTAAATGTGCTAACATTATTTAATTAAATAAAGATATCATAAATTCAATTAAAAATCGAGGAAGTTGTCATAAGAGTACATTTGGATTAAATTGCAAAAAACGTTTTCCATCGAGAAAAAAAAAATTGAGTACTAATTCCCTCATTATCTTAATAATTAACGCACCATTTTTTTACTTTTATAAGGGTGCAAAAACTGAATAAAAATTATTAGTGAATTAACACTTTTGTATTCATTCAGTGAAAGTTAATTTCAATTACCCCCTTGGATTATTAAAATTTAATTTTGTTGCGTTGTGTTACAGGCATTTACTGACAAAACTACTTAGGAATGAATGATTGAATTTAAATGAGGCTTTAGCTAAATGGTGTTTTTTTTTCAATAAAGACATATGCATCTTATTTAATCCAGTTTTTTTTAATAAAAAATGGATATCTAATCTCAAGCATTGTGTTTTCGGCGTCTTTCTGTTTGAATAAACTTAATTCCTTAATTAATTGAAACAAAAAAATTCCATTCAGAACGTAAAACAACTTGATTGATTAATTTTAATCGAAATCAAGTCCCATAAAATCCGAACCAATTCCCGTAATGCCTTGAATAGGAATGCGGAGTCGAAATATCGAGGATAAATGAAAGCGCTTTATTGATTAATCTTCTATTTGAGAATCGCTATTATTTTTCCAAAGGTTTTTTTCGTCACAATCGAATCTATTAACAGCACAAATCAAAAACTTGATTTCACAAAAATTTGTAAAAAACCCAAATAATTTTTTTTTTAAAATAAAATTTTTATTGATAATAGTAAGAGTAATTATTCTCCTAGTTTTTAGAGGAGCAATTGCCGGATTCGATTGGAGAATTTGTGGTAGCATAACCAGGGGATGGACAATAAGTTTTTCTATTCGAACAAAATCGAATCTCTAAATAAACCAAAAATCGAAAATTATCTAATTAAATTATGCTAATAATTTGTTTAAGTCAATTATTCTTTGTGAGTAAGCTTACGGAAATGCAAAACCTCCAGAAATCTTAAAATAAGGGATTTTGACTTTTAGTCAAAAATTCGTAATTCTTATGTATGAAAACCTTAATAAACATATTTCTCTTAACTAATAGAATGCTCCAGTAAAAAGATTTTAGGGGCTGAAAAAGTCACAAATTAGTGAAAATTCCTCATCTCAAAAATTCAAAAATTCCTGATTTTTGATTTGTTGACCTTTTTCGGCCTTAAGTGTATAAAAAGTAATACGAAAATGAAAAAATTAAAACCAAAAAATTTATCTAGTTTTAGAATTGGTATAAATCATTGGCGTGAGGTAAACACTGTAGAAGTTATATCAAAAAAAGTAAAAAAATAGGTAAAATTTGCACCCTTCAAATAACTCAGGGATCCTTGATAATACAATATTCTTGTATTATATTTTACGCCATTTCCGAATATGTATAAATATTAGGTTAAAAAGTAAGGTATGGTTGACACTTTACAACCGTAGGGTAGGAATAAATTATAATTTTTTTATTTGAAAAAAGGCTTTATACCAAACGTAATTATGAAAGAGTCTTGTGAGTTAAATCCCAGCGTTACATAAAAGCTTTTCAAAATAGTCCCAAAGTGTTGCGACCTCATCTGATGTCATCTGGTATCATCTGATATCAGTTTGCATCAGTATTCGTTGGAAATTATTAATTTTTGTAATTCTCTTACTGATATCATCTGATATCATATGATTTCAACGGATCGGAGCTGATAGTAGATGATACAAAAATTGTCATAAATTCTGATACTAAGCTGATATCAACTGATATCAAATGATATCATGGGACAAATTAATTTCCAGCATTGTAAAAAAAATGAAAAGTTTTGTCTCGGGTTTAAAATTTTTGTGTTGAGAAGTGATCACTATTGTGGTTATCAGTTTTAGTTTGTGTTGAATAGGGAGACCTTTTACTCGAAACTTTGACAGAAACAGAGGATATAAAACGAAGAGATGTCGTTAAATTTTTTATTTTTATTTAAAAAAAAAAAAAGTTTCTAATCTGAAAAAAAAAGATAAAAATTAAAAAAAAAGGAATATAAACTAGATAAATAATTAAAAAAATAAGTGATATGCTTAAGAATTTTGTATAAAAAAAGTTAAAGATAAACTGTAAATATTTATAATAGATGCCAATATAAATATTTACTAAATTTATCCAAATGATATGTTTCAATAATTTTAACAAGGAATTTTTTTTTGAGACAAATCACAATTTTGTTTAACCAACAGTGACTTATCAAATAATAAAAAACAACCCGTGTCAAAATTTTATGTGAGATTGAGACTTGTCACCTAAATCTGATTTTTATTACATTAAAATGCTTCTTATCATACTGAACCGCATCTGAATCAGTTTTTCCGGTCTTTATGGCAAAAAGCGCCTGAAAGCGACTCTATATGGCAAAAAAAAAGTTTCAATACTTTTCATCTCACAATTTAATTTGAATTTAAGAGATTTAGAATGCAGAGCAAAAATTTCAAAACATGCCCATGCTCGATTTGAACGGTCCCTTTTACCTCACTCTGATTTTGCTATTGAGTACAGGCAGGGATTTTACGGTAATAATCAAAATTAATTTTTCAAAATTGAATTGTAAATTGAAAAGTATTGTAGTCTCATCATGAAACAAAATAAATGACTATTTATTCATGGTAATACTACAGTACGTCCAGTGTATCGCTTGAATGTCAGGAGCTTTTGCGTATGTTCGTAATAATGCACTGAAACTTAACCTTTATTATAGCGGTAACAGAAAGCTCATAAGAATCTCAAATGAAATTTAGACAAGGGTGTACACTTTGATTCTTAATTTAACACATCTCGGTTTAAACAACAATTTTTAAAAAAAAAAGATGCATTTTAAAAAAATAAAAACATTAAATTACAATAGACCAGGGTTAATTGAATAAACATAAAAAAAACTTTTTTGAGCCCAGGGGAATGGGACTTCGCATAGTTTGTGAAGAAAAATATTTCAAAACCAAAATTTACAACAACGATTTTTAACTTGATTTTAAACTTTCATTCGATTTAAAATTTGATTTCATCTCGTGTTATATTTTGCAAGTCATCATTTGTATATTTCATGGCTGTATTTACATTTACATTTAAACGTGAAAATTCATCTATAGTAACACTATCTTTTAAAGCTATTGATTCAATAGGTATGTTTGTAACACAACTAAAAATGTCATACTCTTTTCTTAAGTATTCGTTTTCGAATAAATATTTTGTTAAATATGATACGGATATGTTTAGAAAAAAACTCAAAAGCATGCTCATTGTTCTAAACGGGAATCGTTGTACTTGATTCTCTTCGTCATAGAGAGGAAATTTAATTAATGGTGAAAGATAAAATAACGGTTCACCACCTGATAAACGCAAAAATATACCAAGCCAATATGCTGCCATTGAGCCGTACGTGTTAGTTTGTTTGAGATAAACAACGCAAAAAAGTTGTGGAAAAAGAACGACATAAACCAAATCTGAACACAAAAACCATAAACCATAAACTGTTTTAATTGTTATACCCATAATAGTTGCAAGTGATGCTACGAAAAAAATTCCCAATCTCATCACCCAGAGGATTTCTCTCTCGCTCGCTTTTTGTCTAAAAACTAATTTCCAAATATTACGAGCAAACATTGAGCTAGCGCTTAGGACACTCGAATCAGCTGATGACATGACAGCTGCCGAGATTGCGCCAAGACCAAAAAATGATACAAATGTTGGTGTTAAATATTGGAGGACTAACGGGAGGATTAATTTTTGATTCTCTGGTGGGATTGGAAGAGTCCCGTTATAGTCAGTCATCGTCCAATCTTAAAAAAAAATGTTTTAAAAATAAATTCAAATTTAATATTAAAGATAAGTACTTGTGGATTTGGCGATTGCTCCGATTATAATCGGTGGTATGCCGGCTACAAAACAACCAATAGCGGCTATGTAGGATAAATACATAGCACTTTTTTCGGTCTTAGCCGAAAGGACTCTTTGAAAATAAACCTGCCAAGGTATACCCCCAAAAATGAGTACCAACATTAAATCAATGTATTGACCAATATCGATTGCTTTCACCTCGCCAATCCAATCAATATCGGTTTTCATTATATTTGTGACAGCTTTATGGTTCATTGCAAACGGTATACAAAGAATCTTAAAAGTAAAAATTTTAGTCTAATATTTGGGATTGATTAATTTGTAAAGGTATTACAAGTCCCGCAAATATACAAAACAATTGTACAACGTCAGTGTAGGCTACTGAATATAGACCACCAAAAAGTGTGTAAATAACAACAACAATTGCTGAAACAACAATTGAAGTTGTGTTATCTAATTTCATAATAACGCTAATTGTGCCACCAAGGGCTGATAAAATAGCCGCTGACCAAAATATTTCGCCCAAAAGTGCTGGTATAAATAGTAGACCACCCATACGTTCGCCATATTTTCGTTGAAACGGATCAATCATGGTTACATATCCTTCTCTTCTCATTCGTCTAGCGAATAGAAAACCGCCAAAAACTAGACTTAGGGCATAACCAACAGGTGCTTGACACCAAACAAGACCAGTCGAAAAGACCATTTCGGCTGAACCGTTTATGAATCCACCTCCTACCCATGTTGCTTAAAAAACAGAAAATAAATTAGTTTATATTTGTTTTGTTTCATGTTCGCTTATTGATTGAGGAAAATAATCTAACTGAAAATATATTGACTCTTTAAAAGGAGTCTTAAATGTAACAATCGAACATAAATAATGTACAAACAAGTGTTAAGAGTTAAATTTCATTATTTGAATTGTTCTTGTCTTAGAATAAGATCATATACGATAAAATTAAATTTTGAACTAAATAATAAGATATAATTTTCAAAAATATTTTTAATTTTGATCCTTATTTTGAAGAAATTGGTTCAAAAATTGCTCAACTTCTAAAGTAAGCCAAATATTGGAACTTTACTTTGATTCCGACATGAATTTCAACTTTATAAAACGACTTTTAATTTGAAAATGAAAGTCAATTTAGGGCGCTATAAAGGTAGCTTACAAGGCAATTTAATGAAAAATCGAAGAAATTATTTTCTGCAATTTCGAATTTCTCCTCGGAGAAATTTCGGAAATCTCGGAGATTATTAAATCAAATGTCTTGTAGTGATAGCGATCGATCAATTTTTCGGGTCATGATAATTTTGGTCGATATGGTCAGAAAATTGGATCACGATTAGATCATGATCGAAATTTTTCGTGATCAGTCACCATCACTTTTGACTTGAAATTATCTAAAAGACTTCACCCAACACCTAGTGTTAGCAATTGTAATAATAAAAAGACAATGATTTAATCATATTCTCTGCTCGCAAGACGCGAGCCTACAAGGCCGAAAACTTCAAGGCAGTGTAAAAAAGATATAGATCCAATTTTTGCTTTAAACCATTCTTTGATCTATCATCAGCTTCGATTGATTTGTGCAAAAAGACCATAAGAACATGATTCTTGCATAGAATTAAATTTTTATTTAGCTCAAACAAAATTAAAATTAAAAAAAATTTTGTTTAAAAAACAGAAATTTCAATTGTCTGTGTTTTTGGAAGACTTTCGCAGCGCTTGAAAAATATCTGGAACAATTGGTAAATCTAATTGAATAAAACATTCATACACCGATGGTGTCAAGTAATGATTTCTTGTTAAATGTTATGCACTTTAGGAAAAATTAATATTTTCTAAGGAGAAACTCGTGTGATCAGATTGGTTTTTCCAATTGATTTACCCTTTTATTTCCATGAGAATCTCTTTAGAAAAATCAAGAGAATCTTCTTTGAATCTCGACTTTAGTCTTGATTGAAAACTGATGCGAGATTCTCTTGAAGTTCAACAAGAGATCTCAAATAGAAAACGAAGAGAAAAAAGTCTTTGGATTCTCTTTACATCTCCCAAAGATCTCAACGGAGATTTGGACTAGGGTGGTTTATATTTGTTCGGTAATTTCCGGTACAAACAAGAACAAAGTTAACACTCCGTAGATTTTTTTTCATTTATAAATGTTCATCGTCAGCTTCGGTGATGTTTTGTTTTGAAATAGTTTGTAATTTGTTTTATCTGATAAAAATTATACTGTACTAATGCACTAGAGACTCATGGCTAAACACGTACCAACAGAAGACCAAAAAAAGCTTGACACAAATTGTTGGAGAGACAAAAAAACTCTCTTCAAAAAATATTATTCAGCATTAACTATTTTTTTATCCGATACATAATCAAATGCTTTACACATAATTTCCTCAAATGCTGAGGATAGGTGTTATTCTTAAGCTGCTCAATAAACATGATTAATTAATCATTAAAACACCCTTTATATTCAAAAAGCACCTGTTCATTATTAATTATAAATACGTGTATTCCTTTCAAAAAAAATAATTAAATTTTCAAGATATACTGAGTTAAGGGTGATGTCGAAGTTCACAAGCTAAAAGTAAAAATTACAACAATCACAGTGACTTTGTATTAAAAGTTTCAAGCATAAAAAAGACAATTTGTATCCTGATGACGCAATTATCTAAACTTTGAAACTATTTACTTAAAAAATTTAGTCATAATTAAAAACGGAAATCATAAAAAAAAAAGCGAAAGGAAAAGTTTAAGTATTTAATAGAAATTTGAAGAGAACATTTCCAACTCATTAATAAAAAAAAAAGTTATTATGGTACAATGATTATGCAAAAGTCTTGAGGGAAATTTTTAATTAATTGATGAAAAGATATTGATTTTTCAAATAACAACAAAAAAAAAACAACTAAGATATCTTGCAATAGCCCATGTTAAATTTTAAAATAAATTATCAAATTACCTGTCATTGTAAAAATACCAACAATGAGGCCTATATTACGTCCAGCAAGCATTATTTCTTCGGTGTCCGGATTTTTTTCGGTCGATTTTTGTTTTTTACCAGCCCATATACCAACAGCTAATATGAGCAAATAAAAAATAATAACCGATATAAGACCACCGATGTACACTGACATTTTTATAATATTCTAAAAAAATAAAAAATTGATTTAAAACTTGTTTTAGGACAAACGTTCCAATTTAAGTTCTCTTTTTTTTTTTAAACGAGAATTCCTAGTAGAAGAACTAAGCTACTCGACAAAAAAAATAATAAAAATGACTAAAATTTCAAGTGAAAACTTTTGTTCAAAAAATCTATTAATGATTATTGAGAATTTTTATTTTGTAATTACCAGTGTGTGGTTGTTGTTATTGTTGCATAATGAAATCAATGATTTTTTTTTCTTAGCTTATTTATTATTTACAGCTAAAGTTTTATTTCACTTGCCAATATTTGTTTTCAATTCTTTTTTTTTTTTTTTTTGAAAAAAAAAATTCTACATCTCTTTTCTATTAATTTTCTTCTCTTTTCAATCAATCGAACTAAATTTCGGGAGAACGACTAAATAGAAAGAAAACTGTATTTATTGCGAGAAAATATTGAGAATTATAATGAATTATGATGATTAAAAAAATTGGTTAATTAAAATCGAAAAAAAAAAATGAGAAAGTGGAAAGAAGACAACCAGCAAAAAAAAAAAAGATATTTTTTATTGATTAATTATTAAAGATTTAGCTCATAGAATAAAGTTCCTCTATAATACACATAATTAATTATTAATTTGAATCCTTGAGTTGTCTCCTTGAGTTGTTTGCCTGATAAGAGATAATTATTAAAAAAAGGTGCAAGTTTTTTTTTTTAAATTTGGGAATTTGTTTGTTCATAGCTAATTAATATTAATAACCCCAGTGTGTGTGTGTGTGTGTGTATATTTATTGATTTTTTATTAAATTTCGACATGCTTAGCTTCTCAATTATTATTAAGTCGTCGATTTTTTTTATAATTACTTTTTTTTTTCTGTGCTCAAGTTGAAAATAGAAACTATCGTTTGATGTCTGTAAACAAATACGAGTGATTTTATTTGATTTAAAAAAATTAAATTTTCTAATCATATACTTTGATCAATTGAAAACGATCAATTTTACCTTAGCTTTATGTATTTGCTTCATTAAACAAACTCTTAAGGTTCGAATAAACTCTTTTTTTTTACATTTAAATTTATTTTCAATATTATTTTAGAAAAAAATGATGCATTAAGTTCTTGTAATAAATTTAGTTTTCTTCCTTACTCAATCGAGTGAGTTGCTCTATTTTGAAAAACAACTAATTTAATTGAGAGTATACAAAAAAAATAATTTAGTTCTTTGTGTGGTAAATTTGCATATAATTCTGAAATAAAAATCTTCACAAGTCACGTATTGACTATAGTACTAAAAATATTTGCTGACATGAATAACTTTACGAGGCCTACTTTACCAAGAGGACTGTAGAAAAATTGGATTGAAAAATTGATTAACAGTATTGTACGAAAAGTGTCCCGCGGTAAACGAGACATTCTAGAGTAAAGATTAGCGTTGGCAGTCGACTATTGAAACAACTGGACTAAAACAATTACGATAAATTCTCACACCATGTACATACTTGCAAATTCTAGATCTCTTAGTCTGCTTCAAAATGGTAACTTGGTGGTGTTGAAAGAGTCATTCAATAATGAGAAAAATGTATTTAGTTGCAACCGAAAATCGAAATTAAATACAACTAAGTCCATTTTTCTCATTAAGGAATGACTCTTTCAACACCACCAAGGTACTATTTTGAAGCAGACTAAGAGATCTAGAATTTGCAAGTATGTACATGGTGTGAGAATTTATCGTAATTGTTTTAGTCCAGTTGGTTCAATAGTCGACTGCCAACACCAGTAAAAATATTGATTGTATTGCTTGAAGCATATCTTCTTCTAAATTATTGGAATAAGAATGAATTATAAAATTTCTTTGTTATAAATTTTTAATACAATTGGGGCATTAGAAAATTCATTTATAAAATTCACTAACTGTTGTCTTTAGGGGTTAAATTAAATCATTCTTAGTAAATAAATGTGTTCATAATTTAAAGTTATTATTGTGAAGGATGATAAATCGTATTAAAATTGAAGAAGGCTAAAAAATTTTCAAAATTTTACACTAGATCTTTGATCAATGTTTGACGTAAAGGACAAACAATTAGTAATGAAACATACCCTAAAAATGGATAACTCACCAATTCAGCTCAAAGAAAAATTAGTCACAAATGAGTCACCAAAAATCGAGTACAACTTAAGAAACAAAAGTTATTTTATGTTGCCGAAATCGAAAGCAAAAACACATATGGTTATGTGAACACAAAATTGGGCAACAAATTTCTTAATCAACAGAATAGTCCTCAAATTTAGCACCTTAAGGTTTCAATATTCAACAACATCAACAATGATTATTTAAAACTTTTTGAAAAACTTAATTAAAATTTTAAAAATTATTTTTTATTTTGATAATTTGAAAGTTGATTTAATTTTTTTATTTTAATTTAAAAAAAAATGGAGAGTTAATCAGTCTATAATCTTTACAAGGGCACTTGCCTGTTGATTAACCTTGAACTTGAGGAGAGTTTATCGAAAATTCACAAAAAACGAAATGTCGTTTTTTTTGAAATTATAGTCTGCCATTCGAGCCAATCTACAAGTGCTAGAATAATATTTAATTTTTGATACTGGTTCGTCATCCTTGCAAATCTCAAGCTAATCAAGTCATTAATATCATCTTTCCAACAACTTGAGAAGTGTTTTCATGTTAAGATCGAATTTTGGAACCTGGATAATTTTCGACTAACGATTTTTTGATAAGAATTCCGTATCTTGCAAATAACAACATGACAGTAATTCTGTCGGGTCTTTACATAAAATACCCAAGGATAATTTTAGATGTTTTTTTGAGATTCTTTAAAGATTTAGAATAAAGTCTTGAACTTGATAAATCTGTATAAATTAATTAGGTATTTTTTTAGTGTTCAGTCAGGGCAAAATCAAGTTTTTTTTCAATTTTTTCAATTTTCAATATTTTCAATTTTTCTGAATTTAATAATTCTAATAAAATAATTGAAAAAATTGAAAAAAAGCTTAATCTTGTCTTCAATCAGGTATTTTCAAAAGTATCTCTTTTGTTTTGTAATCACATTATGTGATCGTTGAATTTGGACAGGTTTGGTGAACATCATTTGTTAAATGATACAGTCCCGGAAATTAACTTGTCACATGATATCATATGATATCAGCTGACCTCATCTGATGTCATCTGGTATCATCTGATATCAGTTTCGATCAGAATTGACTTAAATTCATAATGTTTGTGATTCTCTTAATGATATCATCTGATATCATGTGGTTTCAACTGATCCGAGCTGATAGGAGATGATACAAAAATTGTCATAAATTCTGATACTAAGCTGATATAAGCATGTGACAAGTTAATTTCTGGGACTGTAGCTGATCACATGTTTTGTGACCAGTTAAGAACTTAAGTGAGTTTATTTCCTCAGGACTCAGTCCTTGGGCCGCTTCTGCTCACGTTATTTATCAACGATCTCCCCGTGAGATTCAAAAATGTGTGTTTACTTTATGCCGATGATTGTAGGATTTATTGTATTTTTTGCTTGTTCCTAAATTACGGAACCGGAATTTACTAAAATACGGAACCGGAATTTCAGGTACCTAAATTACGGAATCAGTCCTCCGGAACAAGTCCCTAAACTTCGGAACGGGAACTAACTAAATTACAGAACAAGGTATACGGTAATAACCACTCAACCCTATATTACTTTTTTTGATAAAACTTATGCAGTGTTCATCTCACACCTAAGATACATACAAATTCTGAAACTAGACAAAATCCTGAACAATTTTTGGTTTTATTTTTTTGCACTTTGTTTTGCCTTTGGTATACTAAGAGGCGAAAAAAGTCGAAAAAATCAATTTTTCTTGACTGATCAGGTTCTACAAGATTACTAATTATTAATTTGCGTTTGACAGAAGGATGAGGGATTTTGACAATTGTCAAATTCATGAGTTGTACATTGAATAAGTTTTAAATTTTCTTCGAAGCTTAAGTTTGAATTCAATGAAATTTGTAATGTTTATGTTGATAATATAATTTCAAAATTCGACACAATTTTTCTTTCTCTTTGGAAAAAATTTAAAATCGAATCTAAAGTAAAATTTTTTTGTCAAATTATCCTTTATTTTACTTAACAAACGTTTTTTGTTTTGAAATCGAAAATGATTGGCGATCTAGGCGCATTGAAACAACTAGAAAAAAAATTAAAAAGAAAGGATTCATCTCCATTGGTCTTTGAATACCAAGTAGTTTTTTTCAATCTAAACTTTATTTTTGCATAACTGATTTTTATGAAGATGATGAAAGAGCTGGAAAAGGACCCGTTTCAAAACTTTCGTTTGAAATTTGTCAAAAATGAGATAAAAATAGCTTTTGCCGAAAAAGTGTTTTACGAGAGCGATGGAAACGATTTAACTCATTTTTTCGATTTAACTCATTTTTTAGCTTTTTAACACCTAAAAATTGATTGATTAGTGAGTGTCGAAAATTGATTAACCAATCAATCTATCTTGTTCAGTTTTTTGAGAGCTTTCCAACGGTATATATAACGATTGGATTTTTTTTACCAATCAAAAGTTAACACCTAAAAATTGATTGATTAGTGAGTGTCGAAAATTGATTAACCAATCAATCTATCTTGTTCAGTTTTTTGAGAGCTTTCCAACGGTATATATAACGATTGGATTTTTTTTACCAATCAAAAGTTAACACCTAAAAATTGATTGATTAGTGAGTGTCGAAAATTGATTAACAAATCAATCTATCTTGTTCAGTTTTTTGAGAGCTTTCCAACGGTATATATAACGATTGGATTTTTTTTACCAATCAAAAGTTAACACCTAAAAATTGATTGATTAGTGAGTGTCGAAAATTGATTAACAAATCAATCTATCTTGTTCAGTTTTTTGAGAGCTTTTCAACGGTAAATATAACGATTGGATTTTTTTTTCCAATCAAAAGTTAACACCTAAAAATTGATTGATTAGTGAGTGTCGAAAATTGATTAACAAATCAATCTATCTTGTTCAGTTTTTTGAGAGCTTTCCAACGGTATATATAACGATTGGATTTTTTTTTCCAATCAAAAGTTAACACCTAAAAATTGATTGATTAGTGAGTGTCGAAAATTGATTAACCAATCAATCTATCTTGTTCAGTTTTTTGAGAGCTTTCCAACGGTATATATAAAAACTGACAAAAACTGAACTAAATTGATTGATTGATTAATCAAAATTCGAAAAACACTAATCAATCATTTTTTGGTCATAACTTTTTTTGGTAAAAGTTATGCATTTTCTGATTAATTATTCTGAAAGCTGACCAAAAACTGAACTAAATTGATTGATTGATTAATCAAAATTCGAAAAACACTAATCAATCATTTTTTGGTCATAACTTTTTTTTGGTAAATGTTATGCATTTTCTGATTAATTATTCTGAAAGCTGACCAAAAACGGAACTAAATTGATTGATTGATTAATCAAAATTCGAAAAACACTAATCAATCATTTTTTGGTCATAACTTTTTTTTGGTAAAAGTTATGCATTTTCTGATTAAATATTCTGAAAGCTGACCAAAAACGGAACTAAATTGATTGATTGATTAATCAAAATTCGAAAAACACTAATCAATCATTTGTTGGTCATAACTTTTTTTTGGTAAAAGTTATGCATTTTCTGATTATTTATTCTGAAAGCTGACCAAAAACGGAACTAAATTGATTGATTGATTAATCAAAATTCGAAAAACACTAATCAATCATTTTTTGGTCATAACTTTTTTTTGGTAAAAGTTATGCATTTTCTGATTATTTATTCTGAAAGCTGACCAAAAACTGAACTAAATTGATTGATTGATTAATCAAAATTCGAAAAACACTAATCAATCATTTTTTGGTCATAACTTTTTTTGGTAAAAGTTATGCATTTTCTGATTAATTATTCTGAAAGCTGACCAAAAACTGAACTAAATTGATTGATTGATTAATCAAAATTCGAAAAACACTAATCAATCATTTTTTGGTCATAACTTTTTTTTGGTAAATGTTATGCATTTTCTGATTAATTATTCTGAAAGCTGACCAAAAACGGAACTAAATTGATTGATTGATTAATCAAAATTCGAAAAACACTAATCAATCATTTTTTGGTCATAACTTTTTTTTGGTAAAAGTTATGCATTTTCTGATTAAATATTCTGAAAGCTGACCAAAAACGGAACTAAATTGATTGATTGATTAATCAAAATTCGAAAAACACTAATCAATCATTTGTTGGTCATAACTTTTTTTTGGTAAAAGTTATGCATTTTCTGATTATTTATTCTGAAAGCTGACCAAAAACGGAACTAAATTGATTGATTGATTAATCAAAATTCGAAAAACACTAATCAATCATTTTTTGGTCATAACTTTTTTTTGGTAAAAGTTATGCATTTTCTGATTAAATATTCTGAAAGCTGACCAAAAACGGAACTAAATTGATTGATTGATTAATCAAAATTCGAAAAACACTAATCAATCATTTGTTGGTCATAACTTTTTTTTGGTAAAAGTTATGCATTTTCTGATTAATTATTCTGAAAGCTGACCAAAAACTGAACTAAATTGATTGATTGATTAATCAAAATTCGAAAAACACTAATCAATCATTTTTTGGTCATAACTTTTTTTGGTAAAAGTTATGCATTTTCTGATTAATTATTCTGAAAGCTGACCAAAAACGGAACTAAATTGATTGATTGATTAATCAAAATTCGAAAAACACTTATCAATCATTTTTTGGTCATAACTTTTTTTTGGTAAAAGTTATGCATTTTCTGATTATTTATTCTGAAAGCTGACCAAAAACGGAACTAAATTGATTGATTGATTAATCAAAATTCGAAAAACACTAATCAATCATTTTTTGGTCATAACTTTTTTTTGGTAAAAGTTATGCATTTTCTGATTAATTATTCTGAAAGCTGACCAAAAACGGAACTAAATTGATTGATTGATTAATCAAAATTCGAAAAACACTAATCAATCATTTTTTGGTCATAACTTTTTTTTGGTAAATGTTATGCATTTTCTGATTAATTATTCTGAAAGCTGACCAAAAACGGAACTAAATTGATTGATTGATTAATCAAAATTCGAAAAACACTAATCAATCATTTTTTGGTCATAACTTTTTTTTGGTAAAAGTTATGCATTTTCTGATTAAATATTCTGAAAGCTGACCAAAAACGGAACTAAATTGATTGATTGATTAATCAAAATTCGAAAAACACTAATCAATCATTTGTTGGTCATAACTTTTTTTTGGTAAAAGTTATGCATTTTCTGATTAATTATTCTGAAAGCTGACCAAAAACTGAACTAAATTGATTGATTGATTAATCAAAATTCGAAAAACACTAATCAATCATTTTTTGGTCATAACTTTTTTTGGTAAAAGTTATGCATTTTCTGATTAATTATTCTGAAAGCTGACCAAAAACTGAACTAAATTGATTGATTGATTAATCAAAATTCGAAAAACACTAATCAATCATTTTTTGGTCATAACTTTTTTTGGTAAAAGTTATGCATTTTCTGATTAATTATTCTGAAAGCTGACCAAAAACGGAACTAAATTGATTGATTGATTAATCAAAATTCGAAAAACACTAATCAATCATTTTTTGGTCATAACTTTTTTTTGGTAAAAGTTATGCATTTTCTGATTAAATATTCTGAAAGCTGACCAAAAACGGAACTAAATTGATTGATTGATTAATCAAAATTCGAAAAACACTAATCAATCATTTGTTGGTCATAACTTTTTTTTGGTAAAAGTTATGCATTTTCTGATTATTTATTCTGAAAGCTGACCAAAAACTGAACTAAATTGATTGATTGATTAATCAAAATTCGAAAAACACTAATCAATCATTTTTTGGTCATAACTTTTTTTTGGTAAAAGTTATGCATTTTCTGATTATTTATTCTGAAAGCTGACCAAAAACTGAACTAAATTGATTGATTGATTAATCAAAATTCGAAAAACACTAATCAATCATTTTTTGGTCATAACTTTTTTTTGGTAAATGTTATGCATTTTCTGATTAATTATTCTGAAAGCTGACCAAAAACGGAACTAAATTGATTGATTGATTAATCAAAATTCGAAAAACACTAATCAATCATTTTTTGGTCATAACTTTTTTTTGGTAAAAGTTATGCATTTTCTGATTAAATATTCTGAAAGCTGACCAAAAACGGAACTAAATTGATTGATTGATTAATCAAAATTCGAAAAACACTAATCAATCATTTGTTGGTCATAACTTTTTTTTGGTAAAAGTTATGCATTTTCTGATTATTTATTCTGAAAGCTGACCAAAAACTGAACTAAATTGATTGATTGATTAATCAAAATTCGAAAAACACTAATCAATCATTTTTTGGTCATAACTTTTTTTTGGTAAAAGTTATGCATTTTCTGATTAATTATTCTGAAAGCTGACCAAAAACGGAACTAAATTGATTGATTGATTAATCAAAATTCGAAAAACACTTATCAATCATTTTTTGGTCATAACTTTTTTTTGGTAAAAGTTATGCATTTTCTGATTAATTATTCTGAAAGCTGACCAAAAACGGAACTAAATTGATTGATTGATTAATCAAAATTCGAAAAACACTTATCAATCATTTTTTGGTCATAACTTTTTTTTGGTAAAAGTTATGCATTTTCTGATTATTTATTCTGAAAGCTGACCAAAAACGGAACTAAATTGATTGATTGATTTATCAAAATTCGAAAAACACTAATCAATCATTTTTTGGTCATAACTTTTTTTTGGTAAAAGTTATGCATTTTCTGATTAATTATTCTGAAAGCTGACCAAAAACGGAACTAAATTGATTGATTGATTAATCAAAATTCGAAAAACACTAATCAATCATTTTTTGGTCATAACTTTTTTTTGGTAAAAGTTATGCATTTTCTGATTAATTATTCTGAAAGCTGACCAAAAACTAAACTAAATTGATTGATTGATTAATCAAAATTCGAAAAACACTAATCAATCATTTTTTGGTCATAACTTTTTTTTGGTAAAAGTTATGCATTTTCTGATTATTTATTCTGAAAGCTGACCAAAAACTGAACTAAATTGATTGATTGATTAATCAAAATTCGAAAAACACTAATCAATCATTTTTTGGTCATAACTTTTTTTTGGTAAAAGTTATGCATTTTCTGATTAATTATTCTGAAAGCTGACCAAAAACTGAACTAAATTGATTGATTGATTAATCAAAATTCGAAAAACACTAATCAATCATTTTTTGGTCATAACTTTTTTTTGGTAAAAGTTATGCATTTTCTGATTAATTATTCTGAAAGCTGACCAAAAACTGAACTAAATTGATTGATTGATTAATCAAAATTCGAAAAACACTAATCAATCATTTTTTGGTCATAACTTTTTTTTGGTAAAAGTTATGCATTTTCTGATTAATTATTCTGAAAGCTGACCAAAAAATGAACTAAATTGTTTGATTGATTAATCAAAATTCGAAAAACACTTATCAATCATTTTTTGGTCATAACTTTTTTTTGGTAAATGTTATGCATTTTCTGTAAATAATTCTGAAAGCTGACCAAAAAATGAACTAAATTGATTGATTGATTAATCAAAATTCGAAAAACACTAATCAATCATTTTTTGGTCATAACTTTTTTTTGGTAAATGTTATGCATTTTCTGTAAATAATTCTGAAAGCTGACCAAAAAATGAACTAAATTGATTGATTGATTAATCAAAATTCGAAAAACACTAATCAATCATTTTTTGGTCATAACTTTTTTTTGGTAAAAGTTATGCATTTTCTGATTAATTATTCTGAAAGCTGACCAAAAACTGAACTAAATTGATTGATTGATTAATCAAAATTCGAAAAACACTTATCAATCATTTTTTGGTCATAACTTTTTTTTGGTAAATGTTATGCATTTTCTGTAAATAATTCTGAAAGCTGACCAAAAAATGAACTAAATTGATTGATTGATTAATCAAAATTCGAAAAACACTAATCAATAATTTTTTGGTCATAACTTTTTTTTGGTAAAAGTTATGCATTTTCTGATTAATTATTCTGAAAGCTGACCAAAAACTGAACTAAATTGATTGATTGATTAATCAAAATTCGAAAAACACTTATCAATCATTTTTTGGTCATAACTTTTTTTTGGTAAATGTTATGCATTTTCTGATTAATTATTCTGAAAGCTGACCAAAAACTGAACTAAATTGATTGATTGATTAATCAAAATTCGAAAAACACTAATCAATCATTTTTTGGTCATAACTTTTTTTTGGTAAATGTTATGCATTTTCTGATTAATTATTCTGAAAGCTGACCAAAAACGGAACTAAATTGATTGATTGATTAATCAAAATTCGAAAAACACTAATCAATCATTTTTTGGTCATAACTTTTTTTTGGTAAAAGTTATGCATTTTCTGATTAATTATTCTGAAAGCTGACCAAAAACTGAACTAAATTGATTGATTGATTAATCAAAATTCGAAAAACACTAATCAATCATTTTTTGGTCATAACTTTTTTTTGGTAAAAGTTATCCATTTTCTGATTAATTATTCTGAAAGCTGACCAAAAACTGAACTAAATTGATTGATTGATTAATCAAAATTCGAAAAACACTAATCAATCATTTTTTGGTCATAACTTTTTTTTGGCAAATGTTATGCATTTTCTGATTAATTATTCTGAAAGCTGACCAAAAA
The DNA here is from genome assembly GCA_022207745.1 of Brachionus rubens. Taxonomy (NCBI): domain Eukaryota; kingdom Metazoa; phylum Rotifera; class Eurotatoria; order Ploima; family Brachionidae; genus Brachionus; species Brachionus rubens. The sequence goes on along the minus strand of JAJVHD010000090.1, from coordinate 14,203 downwards.
ATGAACTAAATTGATTGGTTGATTAATCAAAATTCGAAAAACACTAATCAATCATTTTTTGGTCATAACTTTTTTTTGGTAAAAGTTATGCATTTTCTGATTAATTATTCTGAAAGCTGACCAAAAAATGAACTAAATTGATTGATTGATTAATCAAAATTCGAAAAACACTAATCAATCATTTTTTGGTCATAACTTTTTTTTGGTAAATGTTATGCATTTTCTGATTAATTATTCTGAAAGCTGACCAAAAACTGAACTAAATTGATTGATTGATTAATCAAAATTCGAAAAACACTAATCAATCATTTTTTGGTCATAACTTTTTTTTGGTAAATGTTATGCATTTTCTGATTAATTATTCTGAAAGCTGACCAAAAACGGAACTAAATTGATTGATTGATTAATCAAAATTCGAAAAACACTAATCAATCATTTTTTGGTCATAACTTTTTTTGGTAAAAGTTATGCATTTTCTGATTATTTATTCTGAAAGCTGACCAAAAACGGAACTAAATTGTTTGATTGATTAATCAAAATTCGAAAAACACTAATCAATCATTTTTTGGTCATAACTTTTTTTTGGTAAATGTTATGCATTTTCTGATTAATTATTCTGAAAGCTGACCAAAAAATGAACTAAATTGATTGATTGATTGATCAAAATTCGAAAAACACTAATCAATAATTTTTTGGTCATAACTTTTTTTTGGTAAAAGTTATGCATTTTCTGATTAATTATTCTGAAAGCTGACCAAAAAATGAACTAAATTGATTGATTGATTAATCAAAATTCGATTAATTATTCTGAAAGCTGACCAAAAAATGAACTAAATTGATTGATTGATTGATCAAAATTCGAAAAACACTAATCAATAATTTTTTGGTCATAACTTTTTTTTGGTAAAAGTTATGCATTTTCTGATTAATTATTCTGAAAGCTGACCAAAAAATGAACTAAATTGATTGATTGATTAATCAAAATTCGAAAAACACTTATCAATCATTTTTTGGTCATAACTTTTTTTGGTAAATGTTATGCATTTTCTGATTAATTATTCTGAAAGCTGACCAAAAAATGAACTAAATTGATTGATTGATTAATCAAAATTCGAAAAACACTAATCAATCATTTTTTGGTCATAACTTTTTTTTGGTAAAAGTTATGCATTTTCTGATTAATTATTCTGAAAGCTGACCAAAAAATGAACTAAATTGATTGATTGATTAATCAAAATTCGATTAATTATTCTGAAAGCTGACCAAAAACGGAACTAAATTGATTGATTGATTAATCAAAATTCGAAAAACACTTATCAATCATTTTTTGGTCATAACTTTTTTTTGGTAAAAGTTATGCATTTTCTGATTAATTATTCTGAAAGCTGACCAAAAACTGAACTAAATTCATTGATTGATTAATCAAAATTCGAAAAACACTTATCAATCATTTTTTGGTCATAACTTTTTTTTGGTAAATGTTATGCATTTTCTGATTAATTATTCTGAAATCTGACCAAAAAATGAACTAAATTGATTGATTGATTAATCAATATTCGAAAAACACTTATCAATCATTTTTTGGTCATAACTTTTTTTTGGTAAATGTTATGCATTTTCTGATTAATTATTCTGAAAGCTGACCAAAAACTGAACTAAATTGATTGATTGATTAATCAAAATTCGAAAAACACTAATCAATCATTTTTTGGTCATAACTTTTTTTTTGTAAATGTTATGCATTTTCTGATTAATTATTCTGAAAGCTGACCAAAAAATGAACTAAATTGATTGATTGATTGATCAAAATTCGATTAATTATTCTGAAAGCTGACCAAAAACGGAACTAAATTGATTGATTGATTAATCAAAATTCGAAAAACACTAATCAATCATTTTTTGGTCATAACTTTTTTTTGGTAAAAGTTATGCATTTTCTGATTAATTATTCTGAAAGCTGACCAAAAACTGAACTAAATTGATTGATTGATTAATCAAAATTCGAAAAACACTAATCAATAATTTTTTGGTCATAACTTTTTTTTGGTAAATGTTATGCATTTTCTGATTAATTATTCTGAAAGCTGACCAAAAAATGAACTAAATTGATAGATTGATTAATCAAAATTCGAAAAACACTAATCAATAATTTTTTGGTTATAACTTTTTTTTGGTAAAAGTTATGCATTTTCTGATTAATTATTCTGAAAGCTGACCAAAAACTGAACTAAATTGATTGATTGATTAATCAAAATTCGAAAAACACTAATCAATCATTTTTTGGTCATAACTTTTTTTTGGTAAAAGTTATGCATTTTCTGATTAATTATTCTGAAAGCTGACCAAAAACTGAACTAAATTGATTGATTGATTAATCAAAATTCGAAAAACACTTTTCAATCATTTTTTGGTCATAACTTTTTTTTGGTAAAAGTTATGCATTTTCTGATTAATTATTCTGAAAGCTGACCAAAAACTGAACTAAATTGATTGATTGATTAATCAAAATTCGAAAAACACTTTTCAATCATTTTTTGGTCATAACTTTTTTTTGGTAAAAGTTATGCATTTTCTGATTAATTATTCTGAAAGCTGACCAAAAACTGAACTAAATTGATTGATTGATTAATCAAAATTCGAAAAACACTAATCAATCATTTTTTGGTCATAACTTTTTTTTGGTAAAAGTTATGCATTTTCTGATTAATTATTCTGAAAGCTGACCAAAAACTGAACTAAATTGATTGATTGATTAATCAAAATTCGAAAAACACTAATCAATGATTTTTTGGTCATAACTTTTCTTTGGTAAATGTTACGCATTTTCTGATTAATTATTCTGAAAGCTGACCAAAAACTGAACTAAATTGTTTGATTGATTAATCAAAATTCGAAAAACACTAATCAATCATTTTTTGGTCATAACTTTTTTTTGGTAAAAGTTATGCATTTTCTGATTAATTATTCTGAAAGCTGACCAAAAACTGAACTAAATTGATTGATTGATTAATCAAAATTCGAAAAACACTTATCAATCATTTTTTGGTCATAACTTTTTTTTGGTAAAAGTTATGCATTTTCTGATTAATTATTCTGAAAGCTGACCAAAAACTGTACTAAATTGATTGATTGATTAATCAAAATTCGAAAAACACTAATCAATCATTTTTTGGTCATAACTTTTTTTTGGTAAATGTTATGCATTTTCTGATTAATTATTCTGAAATCTGACCAAAAAATGAACTAAATTGATTGATTGATTAATCAATATTCGAAAAACACTTATCAATCATTTTTTGGTCATAACTTTTTTTTGGTAAATGTTATGCATTTTCTGATTAATTATTCTGAAAGCTGACCAAAAAATGAACTAAATTGATTGATTGATTAATCAAAATTCGAAAAACACTAATCAATAATTTTTTGGTCATAACTTTTTTTTGGTAAAAGTTATGCATTTTCTGATTAATTATTCTGAAAGCTGACCAAAAACTGAACTAAATTGATTGATTGATTAATCAAAATTCGAAAAACACTAATCAATCATTTTTTGGTCATAACTTTTTTTTGGTAAATGTTATGCATTTTCTGATTAATTATTCTGAAAGCTGACCAAAAACGGAACTAAATTGATTGATTGATTAATCAAAATTCGAAAAACACTAATCAATGATTTTTTGGTCATAACTTTTTTTGGTAAAAGTTATGCATTTTCTGATTATTTATTCTGAAAGCTGACCAAAAACTGAACTAAATTGATTGATTGATTAACCAAAATTCGAAAAACACTAATCAATAATTTTTTGGTCATAACTTTTTTTTGGTAAAAGTTATGCATTTTCTGATTAATTATTCTGAAAGCTGACCAAAAACTGAACTAAATTGATTGATTAATTAATCAAAATTCGAAAAACACTAATCAATCATTTTTAGGTCATAACTTTTTTTTAGTAAATGTTATGCATTTTCTGATTAATTATTCTGAAAGCTGACCAAAAAATGAACTAAATTGATTGATTGATTAATCAAAATTCGATTAATTATTCTGAAAGCTGACCAAAAACGGAACTAAATTGATTGATTGATTAATCAAAATTCGAAAAACACTAATCAATCATTTTTTGGTCATAACTTTTTTTTGGTAAATGTTATGCATTTTCTGATTAATTATTCTGAAAGCTGACTAAAAAATGAACTAAATTGATTGATTGATTGATCAAAATTCGAAAAACACTAATCAATAATTTTTTGGTCATAACTTTTTTTTGGTAAATGTTATGCATTTTCTGATTAATTATTCAGAAAGCTGACCAAAAACGGAACTAAATTGATTGATTGATTAATCAAAATTCGAAAAACACTAATCAATCATTTTTTGGTCATAACTTTTTTTTGATAAAAGTTATGCATTTTCTGATTAATTATTCTGAAAGCTGACCAAAAAATGAACTAAATTGATTGATTGATTGATCAAAATTCGATTAATTATTCTGAAAGCTGACCAAAAACGGAACTAAATTGATTGATTTATTAATCAAAATTCGAAAAACACTAATCAATCATTTTTTGGTCATAACTTTTTTTTGGTAAAAGTTATGCATTTTCTGATTAATTATTCTGAAAGCTGACCAAAAAATGAACTAAATTGATTGATTGATTAATCAAAATTCGAAAAACACTAATCAATAATTTTTTGGTCATAACTTTTTTTTGGTAAAAGTTATGCATTTTCTGATTAATTATTCTGAAAGCTGACCAAAAACTGAACTAAATTGATTGATTGATTAATCAAAATTCGAAAAACACTAATCAATCATTTTTTGGTCATAACTTTTTTTTGGTAAAAGTTATGCATTTTCTGATTAATTATTCTGAAAGCTGACCAAAAACTGAACTAAATTGATTGATTGATTAATCAAAATTCGAAAAACACTAATCAATCATTTTTTGGTCATAACTTTTTTTTGGTAAATGTTATGCATTTTCTGATTAATTATTCTGAAAGCTGACCAAAAACTGAACTAAATTGATTGATTGATTAATCAAAATTCGAAAAACACTAATCAATCATTTTTTGGTCATAACTTTTTTTTGATAAAAGTTATGCATTTTCTGATTAATTATTCTGAAAGCTGACCAAAAAATGAACTAGATTAATTGATTGATTGATCAAAATTCGATTAATTATTCTGAAAGCTGACCAAAAACGGAACTAAATTGATTGATTTATTAATCAAAATTCGAAAAACACTAATCAATCATTTTTTGGTCATAACTTTTTTTTGATAAAAGTTATGCATTTTCTGATTAATTATTCTGAAAGCTGACCAAAAACTGAACTAAATTGATTGATTGATTAATCAAAATTCGAAAAACACTTATCAATCATTTTTTGGTCATAACTTTTTTTTGGTAAAAGTTATGCATTTTCTGATTAATTATTCTGAAAGCTGACCAAAAACTGAACTAAATTGATTGATTGATTAATCAAAATTCAAAAAACACTAATCAATCATTTTTTGGTCATAACTTTTTTTTGGTAAAAGTTATGCATTTTCTGATTAATTATTCTGAAAGCTGACCAAAAACTGAACTAAATTGATTGATTGATTAATCAAAATTCGAAAAACACTAATCAATCATTTTTTGGTCATAACTTTTTTTTGGTAAAAGTTATGCATTTTCTGATTAATTATTCTGAAAGCTGACCAAAAACTGAACTAAATTGATTGGTTGATTAATCAAAATTCGAAAAACACTAATCAATCATTTTTTGGTCATAACTTTTTTTTGGTAAAAGTTATGCATTTTCTGATTAATTATTCTGAAAGCTGACCAAAAACTGAACTAAATTGATTGATTGATTAATCAAAATTCGAAAAACACTAATCAATCATTTTTTGGTCATAACTTTTTTTTGGTAAAAGTTATGCATTTTCTGATTAATTATTCTGAAAGCTGACCAAAAAATGAACTAAATTGATTGATTGATTAATCAAAATTCGATTAATTATTCTGAAAGCTGACCAAAAACTGAACTAAATTGATTGATTGATTAATCAAAATTCGAAAAACACTAATCAATCATTTTTTGGTCATAACTTTTTTTTGGTAAAAGTTATGCATTTTCTGATTAATTATTCTGAAAGCTGACCAAAAAATGAACTAAATTGATTGATTGATTAATCAAAATTCGAAAAACACTAATCAATCATTTTTTGGTCATAACTTTTTTTTGGTAAAAGTTATGCATTTTCTGATTAATTATTCTGAAAGCTGACCAAAAACTGAACTAAATTGATTGATTGATTAATCAAAATTCGAAAAACACTAATCAATCATTTTTTGGTCATAACTTTTTTTTGGTAAAAGTTATGCATTTTCTGATTAATTATTCTGAAAGCTGACCAAAAACTGAACTAAATTGATTGATTGATTAATCAAAATTCGAAAAACACTAATCAATCATTTTTGGTCATAACTTTTTTTTGGTAAAAGTTATGCATTTTCTGATTAATTATTCTGAAAGCTGACCAAAAACTGAACTAAATTGATTGATTGATTAATCAAAATTCGAAAAACACTAATCAATCATTTTTTGGTCATAACTTTTTTTTGGTAAATGTTATGCATTTTCTGATTATTTATTCTGAAAGCTGACCAAAAACTGAACTAAATTGATTGATTGATTAATCAAAATTCGAAAAACACTAATCAATCATTTTTTGGTCATAACTTTTTTTTGGTAAAAGTTATGCATTTTCTGATTAATTATTCTGAAAGCTGACCAAAAACTGAACTAAATTGATTGATTGATTAATCAAAATTCGATTAATTATTCTGAAAGCTGACCAAAAACGGAACTAAATTGATTGATTGATTAATCAAAATTCGAAAAACACTAATCAATCATTTTTTGGTCATAACTTTTTTTTGGTAAAAGTTATGCATTTTCTGATTAATTATTCTGAAAGCTGACCAAAAACTGAACTAAATTGATTGATTGATTAATCAAAATTCGAAAAACACTAATCAATCATTTTTTGGTCATAACTTTTTTTTTGTAAAAGTTATGCATTTTCTGATTAATTATTCTGAAAGCTGACCAAAAACTGAACTAAATTGATTGATTGATTAATCAAAATTCGAAAAACTGACCAAAAACTGAACTAAATTGATTGATTGATTAATCAAAATTCGAAAAACACTAATCAATCATTTTTTGGTCATAACTTTTTTTTGATAAAAGTTATGCATTTTCTGATTAATTATTCTGAAAGCTGACCAAAAACTGAACTAAATTGATTGATTGATTAATCAAAATTCGAAAAACACTAATCAATAATTTTTTGGTCATAACTTTTTTTTGGTAAAAGTTATGCATTTTCTGATTAATTATTCTGAAAGCTGACCAAAAACTGAACTAAATTGATTGATTGATTAATCAAAATTCGAAAAACACTAATCAATCATTTTTTGGTCATAACTTTTTTTTGGTAAAAGTTATGCATTTTCTGATTAATTATTCTGAAAGCTGACCAAAAACTGAACTAAATTGATTGATTGATTAATCAAAATTCGAAAAACACTAATCAATCATTTTTTGGTCATAACTTTTTTTTGGTAAAAGTTATGCATTTTCTGATTAATTATTCTGAAAGCTGACCAAAAACGGAACTAAATTGATTGATTGATTAATCAAAATTCGAAAAACACTAATCAATCATTTTTTGGTCATAACTTTTTTTGGTAAATGTTATGCATTTTCTGATTAATTATTCTGAAAGCTGACCAAAAACTGAACTAAATTGATTGATTGATTAATCAAAATTCGAAAAACACTAATCAATCATTTTTTGGTCATAACTTTTTTTTGGTAAAAGTTATGCATTTTCTGATTAATTATTCTGAAAGCTGACCAAAAATTAACTAAATTGATTGATTGATTAATCAAAATTCGAAAAACACTAATCAATAATTTTTTGGTCATAACTTTTTTTTGGTAAAAGTTATGCATTTTCTGATTAATTATTCTGAAAGCTGACCAAAAACTGAACTAAATTGATTGATTGATTAATCAAAATTCGAAAAACACTAATCAATCATTTTTTGGTCATAACTTTTTTTTGGTAAAAGTTATGCATTTTCTGATTAATTATTCTGAAAGCTGACCAAAAACTGAACTAAATTGATTGATTTATTAATCAAAATTCGAAAAACACTAATCAATCATTTTTTGGTCATAACTTTTTTTTGATAAAAGTTATGCATTTTCTGATTAATTATTCTGAAAGCTGACCAAAAACTGAACTAAATTGATTGATTGATTAATCAAAATTCGAAAAACACTAATCAATCATTTTTTGGTCATAACTTTTTTTTGGTAAAAGTTATGCATTTTCTGATTAATTATTCTGAAAGCTGACCAAAAACGGAACTAAATTGATTGATTGATTAATCAAAATTCGAAAAACACTAATCAATCATTTTTTGGTCATAACTTTTTTTTGATAAAAGTTATGCATTTTCTGATTAATTATTCTGAAAGCTGACCAAAAAATGAACTAAATTGATTGATTGATTAATCAAAATTCGAAAAACACTAATCAATAATTTTTTGGTCATAACTTTTTTTTGGTAAAAGTTATGCATTTTCTGATTAATTATTCTGAAAGCTGACCAAAAACGGAACTAAATTGATTGATTGATTAATCAAAATTCGAAAAACACTAATCAATCATTTTTTGGTCATAACTTTTTTTTGGTAAAAGTTATGCATTTTCTGATTAATTATTCTGAAAGCTGACCAAAAACTGAACTAAATTGATTGATTTATTAATCAAAATTCGAAAAACACTAATCAATCATTTTTTGGTCATAACTTTTTTTTGGTAAAAGTTATGCATTTTCTGATTAATTATTCTGAAAGCTGACCAAAAAATGAACTAAATTGATTGATTGATTAATCAAAATTCGAAAAACACTAATCAATCATTTTTTGGTCATAACTTTTTTTTGGTAAAAGTTATGCATTTTCTGATTAATTATTCTGAAAGCTGACCAAAAAATGAACTAAATTGATTGATTGATTAATCAAAATTCGATTAATTATTCTGAAAGCTGACCAAAAACGGAACTAAATTGATTGATTGATTAATCAAAATTCGAAAAACACTAATCAATCATTTTTTGGTCATAACTTTTTTTTGGTAAAAGTTATGCATTTTCTGATTAATTATTCTGAAAGCTGACCAAAAACTGAACTAAATTGATTGATTGATTAATCAAAATTCGAAAAACACTAATCAATCATTTTTTGGTCATAACTTTTTTTTGGTAAAAGTTATGCATTTTCTGATTAATTATTCTGAAAGCTGACCAAAAACTGAACTAAATTGTTTGATTGATTAATCAAAATTCGAAAAACACTAATCAATCATTTTTTGGTCATAACTTTTTTTTGGTAAAAGTTATGCATTTTCTGATTAATTATTCTGAAAGCTGACCAAAAACTGAACTAAATTGATTGATTGATTAATCAAAATTCGAAAAACACTAATCAATCATTTTTAGGTCATAACTTTTTTTTGGTAAAAGTTATGCATTTTCTGATTAATTATTCTGAAAGCTGACCAAAAACTGAACTAAATTGATTGATTGATTAATCAAAATTCGATTAATTATTCTGAAAGCTGACCAAAAACGGAACTAAATTGATTGATTGATTAATCAAAATTCGAAAAACACTAATCAATCATTTTTTGGTCATAACTTTTTTTTGGTAAATGTTATGCATTTTCTGATTATTTATTCTGAAAGCTGACCAAAAACTGAACTAAATTGATTGATTGATTAATCAAAATTCGAAAAACACTAATCAATCATTTTTTGGTCATAACTTTTTTTTGGTAAAAGTTATGCATTTTCTGATTAATTATTCTGAAAGCTGACCAAAAACTGAACTAAATTGATTGATTGATTAATCAAAATTCGAAAAACACTAATCAATCATTTTTTGGTCATAACTTTTTTTTGGTAAAAGTTATGCATTTTCTGATTAATTATTCTGAAAGCTGACCAAAAACTGAACTAAATTGTTTGATTGATTAATCAAAATTCGAAAAACACTAATCAATCATTTTTTGGTCATAACTTTTTTTGGTAAAAGTTATGCATTTTCTGATTAATTATTCTGAAAGCTGACCAAAAACTGAACTAAATTGATTGATTGATTAATCAAAATTCGAAAAACACTATTCAATCATTTTTAGGTCATAACTTTTTTTTAGTAAATGTTATGCATTTTCTGATTAATTATTCTGAAAGCTGACCAAAAACTGAACTAAATTGATTGATTGATTAATCAAAATTCGATTAATTATTCTGAAAGCTGACCAAAAACGGAACTAAATTGATTGATTGATTAATCAAAATTCGAAAAACACTAATCAATCATTTTTTGGTCATAACTTTTTTTTGGTAAAAGTTATGCATTTTCTGATTAATTATTCTGAAAGCTGACCAAAAACTGAACTAAATTGATTGATTGATTAATCAAAATTCGATTAATTATTCTGAAAGCTGACCAAAAACGGAACTAAATTGATTGATTGATTAATCAAAATTCGAAAAACACTAATCAATCATTTTTGGTCATAACTTTTTTTTGGTAAAAGTTATGCATTTTCTGATTAATTATTCTGAAAGCTGACCAAAAACTGAACTAAATTGATTGATTGATTAATCAAAATTCGAAAAACACTAATCAATCATTTTTTGGTCATAACTTTTTTTGGTAAAAGTTATGCATTTTCTGATTAATTATTCTAAAAGCTGACCAAAAACTGAACTAAATTGATTGATTGATTAATCAAAATTCGAAAAACACTAATCAATCATTTTTTGGTCATAACTTTTTTTTGGTAAAAGTTATGCATTTTCTGATTAATTATTCTGAAAGCTGACCAAAAATTAACTAAATTGATTGATTGATTAATCAAAATTCGAAAAACACTAATCAATCATTTTTTGGTCATAACTTTTTTTTGGTAAAAGTTATGCATTTTCTGATTATTTATTCTAAAAGCTGACCAAAAACGGAACTAAATTGATTGATTGATTAATCAAAATTCGAAAAACACTATTCAATCATTTTTAGGTCATAACTTTTTTTTAGTAAATGTTATGCATTTTCTGATTAATTATTCTGAAAGCTGACAAAAAACTGAACTAAATTGATTGATTGATTAATCAAAATTCGATTAATTATTCTGAAAGCTGACCAAAAACTGAACTAAATTGATTGATTGATTAATCAAAATTCGAAAAACACTAATCAATCATTTTTGGTCATAACTTTTTTTTGGTAAAAGTTATGCATTTTCTGATTAATTATTCTGAAAGCTGACCAAAACTGAACTAAATTGATTGATTGATTAATCAAAATTCGAAAAACACTAATCAATCATTTTTTGGTCATAACTTTTTTTTTGGTAAATTTTATGCATTTTCTGATTATTTATTCTGAAAGCTGACCAAAAACTGAACTAAATTGATTGATTGATTAATCAAAATTCGAAAAACACTAATCAATCATTTTTTGGTCATAACTTTTTTTTGGTAAATGTTATGCATTTTCTGATTATTTATTCTGAAAGCTGACCAAAAACTGAACTAAATTGATTGATTGATTAATCAAAATTCAAAAAACACTAATCAATCATTTTTTGGTCATAACTTTTTTTTGGTAAAAGTTATGCATTTTCTGATTAATTATTCTGAAAGCTGACCAAAAACTGAACTAAATTGATTGATTGATTAATCAAAATTCGAAAAACACTAATCAATCATTTTTTGGTCATAACTTTTTTTTGGTAAAAGTTATGCATTTTCTGATTAATTATTCTGAAAGCTGACCAAAAACTGAACTAAATTGATTGATTGATTAATCAAAATTCGAAAAACACTAATCAATCATTTTTTGGTCATAACTTTTTTTTGGTAAAAGTTATGCATTTTCTGATTAATTATTCTGAAAGCTGACCAAAAACGGAACTAAATTGATTGATTGATTAATCAAAATTCGAAAAACACTAATCAATCATTTTTTGGTCATAACTTTTTTTTGGTAAAAGTTATGCATTTTCTGATTAATTATTCTGAAAGCTGACCAAAAACTGAACTAAATTGATTGATTGATTAATCAAAATTCGAAAAACACTAATCAATCATTTTTTGGTCATAACTTTTTTTTGGTAAAAGTTATGCATTTTCTGATTAATTATTCTGAAAGCTGACCAAAAACTGAACTAAATTGATTGATTGATTAATCAAAATTCGAAAAACTGACCAAAAACTGAACTAAATTGATTGATTGATTAATCAAAATTCGAAAAACACTAATCAATCATTTTTTGGTCATAACTTTTTTTTGGTAAAAGTTATGCATTTTCTGATTAATTATTCTGAAAGCTGACCAAAAACTGAACTAAATTGATTGATTGATTAATCAAAATTCGAAAAACACTAATCAATCATTTTTTGGTCATAACTTTTTTTTTGGTAAAAGTTATGCATTTTCTGATTAATTATTCTGAAAGCTGACCAAAAACTGAACTAAATTGATTGATTGATTAATCAAAATTCGAAAAACACTAATCAATCATTTTTTGGTCATAACTTTTTTTTGGTAAAAGTTATGCATTTTCTGATTAATTATTCTGAAAGCTGACCAAAAACTGAACTAAATTGATTGATTGATTAATCAAAATTCGAAAAACACTAATCAATCATTTTTTGGTCATAACTTTTTTTTGGTAAAAGTTATGCATTTTCTGATTAATTATTCTGAAAGCTGACCAAAAACGGAACTAAATTGATTGATTGATTAATCAAAATTCGAAAAACACTAATCAATCATTTTTTGGTCATAACTTTTTTTTGGTAAAATTTATGCATTTTCTGATTAATTATTCTGAAAGCTGACCAAAAACTGAACTAAATTGATTGATTGATTAATCAAAATTCGAAAAACACTAATCAATCATTTTTTGGTCATAACTTTTTTTTGGTAAAAGTTATGCATTTTCTGATTAATTATTCTGAAAGCTGACCAAAAACTGAACTAAATTGATTGATTGATTAATCAAAATTCGAAAAACACTAATCAATCATTTTTTGGTCATAACTTTTTTTTGGTAAAAGTTATGCATTTTCTGATTAATTATTCTGAAAGCTGACCAAAAACTGAACTAAATTGATTGATTGATTAATCAAAATTCGAAAAACACTAATCAATCATTTTTTGGTCATAACTTTTTTTTGGTAAATGTTATGCATTTTCTGATTAATTATTCTGAAAGCTGACCAAAAACTGAACTAAATTGATTGATTGATTAATCAAAATTCGAAAAACACTAATCAATCATTTTTTGGTCATAACTTTTTTTTGGTAAAAGTTATGCATTTTCTGATTAATTATTCTGAAAGCTGACCAAAAACTGAACTAAATTGATTGATTGATTAATCAAAATTCGAAAAACACTAATCAATCATTTTTTGGTCATAACTTTTTTTTGGTAAATGTTATGCATTTTCTGATTAATTATTCTGAAAGCTGACCAAAAACTGAACTAAATTGATTGATTGATTAATCAAAATTCGAAAAACACTAATCAATCATTTTTTGGTCATAACTTTTTTTTGGTAAAAGTTATGCATTTTCTGATTAATTATTCTGAAAGCTGACCAATACTGAACTAAATTGATTGATTGATTAATCAAAAACGCAAAAACACTAATCATTCATTTTTTGGTCATAAACTTATTTTTGGTAAATGTTATGCATTTTCTGATTAATTATTCTGAAAGCTGACCAAAAACTGAACTAAATTGATTGATTGATTAATCAAAATTCGAAAAACACTAATCAATCATTTTTTGGTCATAAATTTTTTTGGTAAAAGTTATGCATTTTCTGATTAATTATTCTGAAAGCTGACCAAAAACTGAACGAAAATTGATTGATTGATTAATCAAAATTCGAAAAACACTAATCAATCATTTTTTGGTCATAACTTTTTTTTTGGTAAAAGTTATGCATTTTCTGATTAATTATTCTGAAAGCTCACCAAAAAACGGAACTAAATTGATTGATTGATTAATCAAAATTCGAAAAACACTAATCAATCATTTTTTGGTCATA